>JABCQV010000693.1:0-11482 GCA_013186375.1 Fusarium aywerte | reverse complement strand
ACCCCCAGCTCTTCAAGGCATATCTCCTAAATTACTGCTTCCTATAAAGTATGTGCATTTGTCCCTTTTATCCCGTAAAACTGTCTTTCAACCCCTAGCCACCGATAAAATACCTTCCTATCCTTTATATTAACCCTAAATATATCCCTTACTATATCTCTTACCTGCCAGCTCCTTAACCCTATTAATACTACTGGCAGCAGCTTATCCTTATATATATATCTGCCTTCCTTATCCTATATCTCTTTATACCAGTCTAGCGGCAGCTTGTATATAAAGCAGTATAATAGCTCCTTAAACCTGATTGCCCTGTATGCGGCATTATACCCTTCCTCTGCTACTGATTTATATTACTGCCCTGCCTCCTTATACTGTAGCTTATTAGGGACCTCCCCTAGCTTTAACCCCTTCTGATAACGTCAGACGTAATATACCGGATACTCCTCTGCCATGTCGTCTAGCTATTGGAAAAGCATTTTAATCTGTATACCCTCTTCTTTACCGAATGCCTTCTAGATTATACTGCCTTTCCTTATATTGTCAATCTCTCCTTCTGTCTTTCCTTCTGTCTCTTTTTCTGTCTCTTTTTCTGTCTCTTTTTCTGTCTTATTATTAGTCTCCCCTTTACCCCCCTTATTACTATTATTATCTAACTTAAGTAGCTTATATCGATTATAAAGTATAGCCCTATTTATATCCTTATACGTTTTGCCTGCTACTTTATCTATAAACGCTGAAATTATGGCTCTTTAATAACCTGGCGTTAATATAAATGCCTCTATTTGTGCTTAGTTTGTATTATCTATAAAGCTTTAATGTAGATCCTCCTGCTGTAACTGCCCGTTATGTATGATAACCGACTGAACTACCTTGCCTGCCTTCCGTCCTTTTCGGCCTATCTGCTGTATAAAATCAACAAGCCTATACGGCTTCTTTATATGAACCACAGCTATAATCCCCTTAATGTCAATGCCTGTCTTTAATCCTATTATTGCTGTAATCTAACGGCTTATTTAACTACTGTCTATCTATGCCGTCTGTGCCTTATAACGGTCCTTTTTGCTTATACCGCTGTAATGAAACCTATATCCGATCTTGTCAGCTATTGCCTTATACTGACTCTTTGATCGGCAGTATATGACCCCCTTCTGATAACCTATTATATCTCTATTAAGCTGTTTAATTACCTTTACCGTGCGATCCTTAACGGCCCTATTTCCGGACTTGACCTGTTAAACCTTATAGCGGCAGTTTGGCTTTACTGTCTGATCCTGTATTATAATTGCTGACGTTATTAGTATCTTACGGCGGAACCAACCCTTTAGTGTAACCGGCAGCGTTGCTGTCAGTAATATAACCGGATAGCTAAACTGATGTAACCCTATTAGCTTGTTAAGCTTAGCCCGGTAGCTAATATCTATAATGACAGTGTGACATTTGTTAATAAATATCCGCTATAGCAGTCCTATGTATAATAGCCTATTAATATACCTTAAAAACTTAGCACTTAAAATGATATTAGTACTGACGATAATTAAGCGTGCTGCCCTTGGTATGCCCTTTTGTCCTAAATGTATTGATAATCTGTACTGAATACAGTTAACACCTATAGCGGTTGCTTGCGTGATTAAGTTATCTATAAGTGTGACGAACGGCACGACTATAATGCTTATGCCTGTGTTCTGCATTACGGCCGGCAGTATGAACAGTATGCTCTTGCTGGCCCCTGTCGGTAGCACATTAATTGCTGCCTGATTGGCTTTAAGCGCTATAATCGATTGTATGCTTTCAGCTTACTTAGCGGATTGCCAAGTTGCATTCGGTCTAAGCAGCATTTGTAGCCTATTAGCTATCTTATCTTTTATCTTTTTCTTCTTCCTCTCCTAAGCTGTTTCTCCCTCTTTTATAGCCTTTTTACGCTTGGTATCAGTTATCTGCGCTATGTTATCAGTGTTTTACTGCTATTGCTATCCTATTACTTAATTATCCCGCTTATATTTCAGTGCCTTTTTCCCTTTTTCTTCTTTTATATTGCTATTTCCTTTTAAAAATTAATGCTATAGCTTGCTGATCTCCTTAAATGTTATAACTATCTCCGGTTGTAGCTTACCTAGAAAGCCAATATATACGGTATAGTGCTGCCTTACGATATGTGTTCCGTATGTCGACTGTAGATCCTAAACAATATTCTAGCTTCTTCTATAGTTAATCGGCTTGCCTGTAATTGGATCGATCTTAATAGTATTATCCTTATCCTTGTTGTCTATTATACCTTTTAGCTGCTTTATTATAAGCCCTTAAATCCTTTGTCCTATTTCGATCGCAATTGCCTGATATTGTCCTACCTTAAGCCTGACCCCTGTCCCGGCCTGTATGATGTGAGTAAGCTTCCTGCTTAGCCGTTCTGTGTCTTATACCGCTAAGCTGCTGTCCCTCCATATATACTCCAGCTGCTCTCCGCGCGGCTCGGCAAGCTGACACTCTTGTTGTAGCACCCTTTCGGCCGGGAGCAGCCATATAATATATGCCACAATTATCTGCCCGATCCGGTCGGGGATAAACCGTATTACTTTCCGGCCGTTATTACGGATTGCCTTTATCTTATTGCGGTCGGTTATAATTATGACCTGCCTATCTATAATGAATATATTCCGGATCAGCTGCTATAAATTATAGTGCTGTAGCGTTGTGATTTCCGGTCCCCTTTCCGGAAGCCTACCCTATGTATGTATGAGTATAAGCAGCGTCTCTTGCAGTAGCCTTAAGTTTTGGAGCCACTTCTTGACACCCTATTGCTTCTATTGGTTCTGTATAGTATCCTATATTGATGCTTCTATTAGCTGTATCACCTTTGCCGGCCTGGGCTACAGCTAACTGTTCTTTACGTTACTTATAAATGACTGACCTGCCTTAAGCCGTATTATATTATTGATGATCTTCTCTATATTGATCTTCTGACTGACTGTCTGCTATATCCCCCCAAATAGTATATCCAGTAGCCTCTATGCCTCTATAACCTTGCTGTATAGCGTGCAGGTGAAATCCTTAATGCTGATATAATTGCCCAAGTGAAATAATGCCTTTCTGTCGCCAGACTATTATATTGACGGCTGTCCCTCTATCTTCTGCCGGTGCCCTTTTCTATATGCCATCTATCCAATAATCGTACTGATAACGGTATAAGTGCCTATATATATCTATACTGTATATTACTCCTGAAACGCTAGTATAGCCTTAACCCTAACCTTATTCCGATCTAATGGCTGATTCTTAAATATAGCCTTTAAAAAGAACAGCCGGGCCTACTATAGTATAGCAGCTAGTATGCCGGTATATAAGTGCGGCTCAGTATAGCCTATTGGGCGTTATCTGACGCCAAGCGCTATATAAAAGTATAGTAGTGAGTTTATATAAGTATTTCTACTGACGTATGTCTTTATTGAAGCTATAATAAAATTAAACATAGCTCGATTGAGCGTATTATGCAGTGGGTTAGCTATGCCATTATCTCCCCTTTTATCCCTATTACTATTGTTATTATCTTTATCTTTATCCTTCCTTTTACCTGCTCTCTTACTGCCGCTATAGAATCTGCTATTGTAACTATTAAGAACCTAATCTGCCTTAAGCTCTTCTATAAGATCATCCAGTAAGCTCTACTGTTTATCCGTAAAGCGAATGGCCTAGCATTTAAATACTTCCTTACGCCCGATATAATATGCTTTTCAGTAGAAGCTTAAATAATGGTGACTGACGGACCTATATTTATTTATTGATGCCTCCTTGCCTTTGCAGCCGAATGGCATGCCGGCCGGGCTTATTAGGGTAATGCTGGCAAGCCACTATAGTGTCTCAGTTGGCATACTATTAAGTTGCCAGCAGTAGCATTCTACCTTGCGATTGAAGCTTACTTTAAGCCGGCCTAGCAGTATTTGCTTATAGGTTACTTTGCTATCTTCTTACTGCCGGGCCTATCTGACTGTCTCTGACCTTACCTATAGCCACTTGGCTGCATTATGAACACTGATTAAGTCCCGGGAGCTAAAGTGCTGTATCTAGCCTAGCCTCTTGACCTATGGTGAGTTACGGTTGATGTCTTCTTTTAAATTGCCCTTCTGCAGTTGCTTAGCGTCTTTCTTTTTTAATTGCGCCTGACTTACAGTAATGATCTTATCTATAGCGCTCTAACTCTTAGTATTAGCTTTATTAACTATATTAGATGGGTCGTTAATATTGCTATTATCTTAAACGATCCAGTAATGTATGTGATTTCTTGCTTCTATCTATATCTGCAGCTGCACCTTGGTCCATTGCTCCTTGACTATTTTATGCCCTGCCTCTCTCTAATAACAGATAATATTATTGTATGTAACAGTAAGATATTGGCATATATTATAGCTATATCTACCTAATATAGTAAGCTATTTAATTAATAGGCTATTATCTTTAGGTACTATAGTAAGCTTTAAGTCAGTTAGTTCTTATATATTATAGTAGTCTTTAATGTCCTTAAGCATTTGGCCCTTTAGCTAATAAATAAATTGAAAGTGTGACTTAATGCTATTGCTGGGTCGGATAGCTGCTTAATACTTCCGGCAGATCAGTATCTAATATGCCTTATTTAAATAGATATAGTTCTCTATTACTGCTTGGTGTTATCTCTTATGCCTTAATGATAGAAAGTAAAGAGAGATAAGCAGTCCTGTTGTTCTTCTCTATTAATTAATATACCCTTTCCCTATATATCAGTCTAACCCTAAGTTGGCGCTAGCTAACCCTAAGTATAGAGTTAGGGTTATTTTAAACCAATTGGCTATTTATCTTCAGCTAAACCGATATAAACTAAATTTCGGCACCCTACAGCCCCATTTTAGTGCAATATTTATATTAAATCGCCTGCAAATAATCCCTAGGGAAGAGTACGTCTGATTATAACTTTAGCCAAACTGGAGGAGGTGCCTCAGTCGGTATCGGAACTCTATAGTTCTCATTTAGTGCAAACGCCAGCCACTCTTCAGAGTCCTCCTCTCTTCAGACTGGCTCCGAATCTTCTGATATCAAGGTCACAATCACTTATAACAAGATCAAGGCTGTAACCATCAACCCAAGACAATAGTATATTGTAGTATTTAATTCCAGCCAGTAAATGGCTTTTAATTTTCATAATGGCTAATTGCCTTTACATAGGAACGTCGATGTGAGCAAGTACAAGCTCCGCTCAGACGCTCCTAAGGATATCAAGACCCTCGCCAGAGTGAGTGAGGTTGTCGTCATTGCAGGTCTCGGCTACGAGATTACTATTGGCAATGACACTGCGAGCAGCCTCAATACCAAGCTCAAGGAGACAACAAGCGCTGGGGGCAGCATCAGCGTCTTTGGTATTCCTATCGGCCTCAGTGGCAGCGGAAGCTCTACCACTAAGCACAACACCCATTCATCCTCGTGGGATAGGGCCAGCAAGACCTTCAAGGTTATTCCCAACTTTAACAACAACACCGCCACTGTTATTGCCGTTATTACTGAGCCTTTCAATATCAAGCAGTAAGGTCGCTGTTTATCTTTTTCAGCTGGTACTGTCGAAAGAAAGAGCCTTAGATGATACTTTAACGATAAGTATGATCTATATTAGATAAAGGCACATAACGGGTAAGGTTTTAAATAGGGGGTTTGCTTCATTCGACGATTTCCCCCTTCACTATCTTAAAACAATAAATTACTTATACTCCACCACACTCCTTATCTCAATCACTCATGCTCTCATCTGTAACGCAATCTAATCTCCATTACCGATTAATGCAATGCATTAGATGTCGCACTCTAACCCGCTTAGTCTTATATTGCATTACATATGTCAACTTGAATCTGACATATTTACATATAAAGTCATTTTCAATTAGTAATTTTCCGCATATGCTAACAACTTATGGACTTCTTATATCAGACTTAATACAGACTATATTTATAACGGTTATCTAAAAGTCATTTACGGGCTGCTTGTAGTTCGTTACAGATTAGCTTATTCTGCCGTAGGCCTTAACAACTTACTGCATTAGTGTTCTTAATCTATCCGTAGGATATAGTATTTCACACTGCTAGATATAGTAGAGAGACTATCCGCCGCCGCAGTAAAATATATTTACTTACTTTCCGGATAAGGCCATCAGATTTATCATCATAACGGTAATAATAATTAATTAGACTAAAATTAAATCAGGAATCCCTCCTTATCAATCTGCCGATACCTAGTCATTAAAAATATTCATTACTGAGAAAATAAGACATATATAACATAACCTCAACAACTGGAAAGTTTATTATTCTAAACTTTCTTTACTAAAATTCCCAGCACAGTAGGATAAAGATTATTAAAAGATCCTCTGACATAAAGTTCATTTTCGCCATCCTACAGCTGTAGGTGGACCTTTAGAAAAGGAAATGTTTAGAAAAGCTCACTCAACAGCTCGTTCTCCCAACCATAAAGGCATAATATACTTGGCATCGTCATGCGCTCCTTATCATTTCCCACCACTTTATCTCCTTTATTTTATGGAAACAACCTTAAATATACGTCGGGTGGGAGACAGAGAACCAAGTCTGCATTATAGGCAAGCAGAATTCAGCTCGTTTGGAAGACCTTTTCTCTAAGATTGGCCGGAGCTATTCTCGCTAGCTCAGGCAGGATAGAGCGGAAGCCCGGAATATTCCTAAAATTCATCATCAGAAACCGTCTTAGTCAGCTATAGCACGACAAGTCCTTACCACAAGCCACGATTAACATCGAACCTATGTATATCGGTATACCTTAATATCAGCTTCCACTCTTTAATCGTCTCGCCAATAGTATCGACGTCCTTCTTACCAAAGGTTTTCTACATACTATCCAACTGGGGAAACCTAAGGTCTTTCTATATCCGGGTGAATCCTTCTATGAGATTGATACGCATTAAACTCAAGTCATCTCCTTCACTGAGACCCCTATTTGCCCAATCTTCGCCGGCAAAGACGAAGCCTGGAAGAACATATAAGGGCCGGTATATAACGTCTTTTGGCGGGGCTTACTTATTTGCTAGCGTGCTCACACTGACATCGTGCATTGCGCACGGCATATTACTCCTGGTTTCGCAAATAAATGGCTTACTCAGGGTCCCAGATTTATAGTGACTTACCCAGGCAACTCATCATAAGAATTAAGTGCAGACTCCATAAGATCCTTTTGCCTCAGAATATCGCAAGAACCTATCTGCTGAGCGCGTTTTAAGTTTGCCTTTGCCTAAGATCTCTCTTCACAGGCATCGAGGTAATTATACCTATATTTTTCAATCCAATTATCAAGGGTCATAGCAGGATCTCATTACAGAGCCTCTTTCCACTTAAACTCAGCTAATTCGAATTGCAATAAGGCCTCGCGTTTGATCGCACGATACTTCTCCTCTGCATTCCTCAACTTCTCTTCATCAGTTCTGCTAGTCTGTAATGCAAAAACTTACTGTCAGCGCTTATATTCAAGGTAGTATAATGTCACTTACGTCCTCAACGTAATCGAGGTAGCTACAAATGTAGTCAGATAATAAACCAAATGCTTCATTCAGGTGTTAGAAATATATATACTTCTCTAGGTACTGGACAAAGGAATAGCCGCCTTCACTCAGTATTAGGCTTCGTTCAGTCTGTATAGAATCGGCGAGAGAGAAGACTTGCGCATTAATGTAAGCATGGTGCATCTTTATAGGCACACCTCTTTACATCGAGGTTAAAGTGAAGAATGCCTGGTCATCTCCGGCCATATCCCCAGCACCTCCCATAATTTTCGACCGCAAGGCGAACGCATAAGCCCTAAAAAGCGGACCGAACGACCGCTGCAAGCGCTTCACATACTTTCCACAAGGTTCCGGCGCTGTCACAGATCGTGCCAAGTGAGGCTCGCCAACTAATGGAGTTACGACTGCGTCCAGTGTACTAAAGAGATAAGGTCTCATTTAGCACGTTAGTCGAGGTTAAGGTGGAAGCATCAAGCATCTTAGGAAGTAGAAGTAAGGCATCATAGGCATAGGAGCAAGATAGAGATAGAAGGTACAAATAAAATCTCACTAGGTAAGTCTCAGGCCCTACCTCAGCGGATAGTAAAAAGGGCAGTTAGAGGGAGTGCTGGAAGCCCTAGAAAGAAACTGTAATTAACATCTTCTAAAGATACTGCATACGGAGGGTAAATATAAGAAAAAGTACAATTGCAGTTAATCACACCGCTATTAATAGTGGCAGTTAAGATAGCCCTTAAGTGGCGGGTAGGTATGTAATAAGTACAGTACAGGTTTAGCTAATGTCTTAAATAAGCTGTATGACTACTGCAGTTATTGTTAAACCGACCAGTGGGTCAATTAAATGTATGTAATTATATGATATATTATTGATCTGTATCCTGTTCTTTGCTATCTTAACTTGCTTCCCCTCTTTTGGGCTGATATCTTAAGCCGCTTATAGTCACGTGACGTCTCCTTTATATAGTGCGAGGCACTTACAGTGACAACTACTTATGATTTACATATAAGCGTCAGGAGCATTTCCAAATCTGTTCAAAGCAATCTTATCTAGACTGTGTCTAAAACTAGCCAGAAAATATTAAAGCATCCCGGCCGTAGCTCTTTCGGGGTTTTATTGCGACAGACTGGTCTAGATTAATGAATCTAATATCCCTGCTTTCGGGCTCTACAAACCACACTGAGTTTCTGCAGTCGATATTATATATAGACCCATTAAGGCTTAAGACACATATAATATTACAGCCAGCCACTGGTAGCGCTATCGAAAGTACTCTATTAATAGGGCAGGAGTCGCAGGACGTATATATCCTGCAGCAGGTACTAATAATTCACGCCGGAGTCATGCATCCTATTAAAATAAAAAGTATTATGCTCAATTTGCATGCTAGGGCTAGGGCTGTTCTTCCGGAGCCAGGATTCAGTGGGCAGACAGCACTAATATTCGCACTATTTGGTTTGGACGTCTGTCATAGGACACCAATATTGGGCCACAGCAGTAGCCGCCAAACTGACACCTTGTAACCCAGCCTCTTATTCTAAGGACCAAAACAGAAGCTAACTTGAATTTTGCAGGGGGTATATTCTCCCCGGAGAGTATATCCCAACCCAGTTTAAACACCCCCAAAGGAACTAGTCTCTCTTTGGATGATATCGTTACAGATTGTAATAAATAGAGTCTTGCTTCCGTGTCACACTAGTGGCTTCATATGCGGGGCACAGCAGCATAAAGATACAGCGGTCTAGACCAATATTTATCAATATCTCACTCACAACTCAGAACTGATGTACCTCAATGATAGGCAAAATCTTCACAAGTGGCTGGAAATTCAAAGCTGAAAACCAAACTCCACTCAGTTTTAGGTGAATATCGATGGCCGCCACCAAAACCTGATAGTATTGCCACCTGCAGCTAGGTTCTGGATGCAGTCCCATAAGGTGATCTGGGCCTACCCCTTTTATTCCTACAGTTTGAATCTGTAAAGCAGTCTCATTAATGCTATAGGTAGTCGAGTAGGAAGGGCTCCCTGTGCAAATTAGCCTCTGGATCTTTGTCTAGCCAGCAGCTCCAAGCCCGACAATATTTACCTGCCTGATTCAGTAATATTGGTTTAATAAGGTACTATTTAACAGTTGGTAGTTATATCACCTATATACATTTTTCGTTTTGGGTTATAAAAGGCTACTTACCTTTCCTCTATTCCTAACCAGCCTTACAGTCTCTATTCATCTCTATCTCACCCCATTTCTTTATTGCAAGCAACCACTGGATTATGACTTCTACTTCCAATAACAACAAGGACCTTTATATAGTTATAGAGACTTTACCTAATAGCTGTAATCCGGACCTTATTGAAATGCCATCCTACAATTCTACTGTCAATATCAATAACAAATGCTCTATCAATGTCACATACCTCAAGCAGCTTAAGATAGAAGTTAAATAGTCAGAATAGGGCACTGGAAGGCGGGACCTATACTATATGCTTGCTTTTAAAAATCTCATTAAAGGTATAACTACGTCTCAAGCGTACAGCCCCTTATATATCACATTCTAAGGACCTCTATTGACTTAATTAGACGCAGATAGAAACCCTTTAGGACACCTCTTTATTTCTTATAGAAAGCTTAACGACTTCAAGTCCAAACTTACTGGAGATAATGGGAATATATTTACCGTGAACTCTGAATTCCAATATGGTTAAGCGTTAAAAGCAGGAAAGGATCGATTTCTTGTGTTCTATGAACCGAAGCGATATAAAATTCACTAGGTAAGTCCCGCTAAACTCTCATTTCGCTACACTGTTTTAAATCTTACGTCTGTATAAAATCGTTTTATTTATGCCGCACTTCAGAAATATAGAGTCATAGCTGCCAACGCCTTAGCCCAGATGCTAAAGATGCATAGGAAATTGGTAAAAGATATTATCTCCTATATTAGGCTAATTAGAGAGAATCTTTATATTTGGAAAAAGGAAGACAAGATAAAGACGCCAGTTGAGAAGCCAGTTAGTAAATCTGTTAAGAAGCCTCTTGAGAAGCCTCTTAAGAAACCTATTGAGACACATTAAAGCTAGATCGCTGGCCCTTATCTATACCAGATTCAGTTACGGACTATAGCAATATAAGAAACTCAATATTATCACCTCGACTCGATGGACTGCAAAAGTACTGTACATTCTTCTATATCTTCTAATTTGTTGTGAAAGACATTGATTCAGCTTCTTGATATATAGTCGAATCAAATTGAGCGCCCCGGGGACTGTTCGTTGGTCTTACCTACATTGGAGCAATGTTGAGATAATCCTTAGCCGAAATTTCAGATCTTGGATCACCTGTACCAGCGGTATTAGATATATAGTAGGTGTAAAGTTGTCTAAGATTATAAAAGTCCCTGGCCGTTTATTCTTCCGGTAATGGCGAGAAGTAACCGACAGTGCCTTAAAGAGCCGATTCTTATCACCAATTATAAAGGGAAGCAAATAACTGGGAGTACCGTTTAAAGAAAGAAAAGATAAATCAGTAGAGAGTGAAGTATTGAAGTCGGACTGGTTTTAATAGGCATCTCCAGCTAACTTAAGAGACCAACCAATATTAATTAGGGCTAATGGCTTTCCAATAACAGAGTTTTAAGCTTGGGAGTATGCTTCCGTTGCTGCAGGGCTATTACGGGAAGCCTCAGCAATTATAGCTATTACTCCTTACAGATAGCTGGCGTCTTTAAGGTGATTAATTAGCGCATTCAGTTGGGCTATATTATCAGACTTAGCCCGATCTTTAGCGTCCTTAAGTGGGCCAAATGGCAACCAGTCCCATACGGTGTCAGATCAGTCTTATCGCCAATAAAGCTAAGTATCTCTTAGCAAGCTGATATAGTACTGGAGCTGCCTTATCGGGTAGAGTACAGTATCGGCACATATAAAGTTTAAAATAATTTTGCTTTAGGT
>JABCQV010000684.1:0-15302 GCA_013186375.1 Fusarium aywerte | reverse complement strand
AGATAACAGAAACGCTGGCTTGTTGCTGCGGGCGTCATTACGTGGGACAGTTTAGACAAAAAGACCCAGAAACCTGAACCTGGCGTATTGGTAACAACCCCAGCTAGTAACTTAGGGGAAGGAGGTGCCGGGCCATCACCCATAGGCATGACCATGGACAAGAGTCGGAGGGGAGAGATGGTTGTTTGCCATTACCTAACATTACCTAAAATTAAAAGCTGGTTATCTACGGGTTAGAATGGTCATCCCACGCTCTCCGTGAGATGACGGGCGTTGAGGGTTATGTCGATTCTTTTTTATTTATTTCCCAGAGACTATTTTATACAAGGGTTATATACAACTTCACATGATAAAAAACATAGGATGGTTGACAGCCGGCACTTGGCCATAGGTGGAGGGGAACGAGCTGAGCTGCCGTTGGGGCGGGCATTTCTAGCAAGCAGGTGTTAAAAAACAACAAGGGCAAATTGTATGGATTGGATGCTGTGACAGAAACCACCTTTATCCAGGACCCAGATCAACGGAACCGCGCTATCTCTTGTCATGCTTGGTTGGTTGGTTGTGAGCAACAAAAAGGCGTTGGCTCTAAACTACTTTTGTCAAGTGACTGGGTTGTCGGATGACCACCATGATCAACTCGAGCTGTTGACAAAGGGTAACTCATGACAGCTCTTTTTATTGATGGTTGACCTTGACTCTGTCATCTTGTATGTAAGAGAAACCCCCGCCCGCTTGCAACCGAAAAGCCGACGCTATTACCTTATCCATATTCCGCTCTCAGGGACCGGCCGATTGCAGCCTATCGAGAAGGTCCAAAGACACCGAGAAGATGAAGGGGCCGGTGCCATTGACTTTTAGATACAAATGTAGGCTCTTTTCTCTCCGGATTTCTATTCATCTTCTTCCTCTTCTCTTCCATTCTTTATCTTTTACCACTCTCGTCTTGTCTTCACTGTGCTTCTTTGCTACGTCTTATCTCTTATCGTAGCTCTACGTCATCCCTCGTTCCCCCACATTCCGCCGCTTCGCTTCCACTTACACCAAACCGCCAAAATGAACACTGGTCTTGTCAACAGCCGCTTCCTCTCCAAGCCTGAAGAAGTCGGTGTCGTTGCTGTCGGCTTCTCAGGTGGGCAGCCCAAAGCTGGTGTCGATATTGGTCCCGCTGCTCTCATACAGTCTGGCCTTCTCACTGAGATTCGCGATGAGCTCGGCTACAAGCTCTTCGGCGATGAGTCCGTCCAGCAATTCGAGGATCTCGTTCCTGAGTCAGACCCTGACTACCGTGGTATGAAGAAGCCCCGCCACGCATCTGCCGTGACTCGCAAGATCGCTTCTCACACCTACCAACACTCCCGTGAGGGACGCATGACTCTTACACTTGGCGGTGACCACAGCATTGCTATTGGTACCATCGCCGGAACTGCCAAGGCTACCCGGGAGCGTCTGAACCGCGAGATCGCTGTCATCTGGGTTGATGCGCACGCCGATATCAACACTCCTGAGAGCAGTGACAGTGGTAACATCCACGGTATGCCTGTCGCTTTCTTGACTGGCCTGGCCAAGGAGGATAAGGAGGAGTGCTTTGGATGGCTCGAGGATGATATGCGTCTGAGCGTTAAGAAGCTGGTATACATTGGCCTTCGCTCCGTCGACGTTGGCGAGAAGAAGATCCTCCGTGAGCACGGTATCAAGGCTTTCAGCATGCATGATGTTGACCGGTATGTACCCCCTGTACTTGTGTTCATGATCATTACTGACATTTAACTTACAGTCACGGTATTGGCCGTGTCGTTGAGATGGCCCTCGCTCACATCGGCAACGACACCCCCATCCATCTGTCCTTCGATGTTGATGCCCTCGACCCCATGTGGGCCCCCAGCACCGGTACACCCGTCCGCGGCGGATTGACCCTCCGCGAGGGTGACTTTATCTGCGAGAGCGTGCACGAGACGGGTAACCTGGTTGCCATTGACTTGGTCGAGGTGAACCCTCACTTGGCCGACACCAAGCAAGCTGAGCAGAACACAATCCATGCTGGATGTTCACTTGTGCGATGCGCGCTGGGTGAGACCCTTCTATAAGCGGATGAGGATAGGTATTTCTTTTGTGATTCTAGAAGTGACATGATGATTTGGGCAAATGCATTGATATGGAGTACTATCTGTGTTTGAGGGTGGACGATTGATGATATCCTTGAGTTGAATGAATGATGGATTGGGCCAGTGCATATATAAGCGGACTGCGAGATCACTCTCGAAATAAAATGCCTTCTTTCCAGGGATTTGTTTGTTTCACGTGAAGTTTACTAAACAATTCCACCGTGGCCGACACAGCTGCAGAAAATGCGAATCTCTCGTCATAGTCTATATCTGAGATATGATTGGTAAATTAGTTTAGAAGGAAAAATAAAAATAATAAAACTCTTCTGATCGTATAATTAAGTCATAAGTTCTTACCGCCCAATGTTATCCTAAGCTTAAGATACATATTTAGAAGATGTTGGAACTTTTGTTATAGTCCTGTCTGTACCTAACCATGATCCAATTCGGCACATCCAGTCCCCAACAAGATTGATACCCAAGATTCCTTGAGTGAAACGATTGATCTACCGATCTTATGAGCGATCAATCATAAAGGAACCATCTCGATGGCTGGGCTAAATCAGTTACTAACGGTTACTTTTTGACGTGTATCCATTTAGAAGCCGTTGCAGCGTCACCGGCCCCCTGTTGCGTCGCATCCCCAGCCACCACACCCAACCTCCTCACGAAAGCCTCACCAAAAAATGCATTAGGAGTAATTTCACATGGACTCATCAATTGGACGGGTTCTCTGGTGTCGAAAATCATTCCTTGTCTATTGATTTTCATCAATTTTTTTCCCGTCCTTTTTTTCTTCCCGTTTCATGCTTCTTGCTTTTTCCACCTTTATTGATCAACGCCAAACTTGGATAATGTGTCCAGGACTCGGCATCATTACCCATTGTTAAATATATGGATCGTCATTCGACACATTTCAAGTCCAACGCCTAATCGACACCTGATACCACCTCCCTCATTAATAGTTTTCTACGAAAGGCCTCAATCCAATTCCCCTTCTTGGCGTATTCGACGCCCGACGTCACATCTCTGTCGGTAGTGTAGCCAACGCAGCAGTCTAGTCTCCACCCCCGGATCTTCCGCCCAAAACACGACACGAAAAATCACGCTTTTCCCCCTCGATAAGACGAGGCGTGAGGCATCACCGCACACTCTACAATCTGAGGCATTCGATTTCGAATATTTCTCTTTACGAGGCATCTCGAATTCACTAGGTGATAATACGCGCCGCGATCGGCGGGGCTGCTGGCAACGTGGCAGTCTTTTGCAAAGGAAACGCAAGAAAGGAGCCGTCGCAAGTAACGCGTACGAGTCCAAGAGACGAGGAGAGGAACTTTTAAATCTCCGTCGACGTCCCGATCGCCGAATATCGTAGATCAAACTGTTTGAGTCGCACTTGGCTACTCGGAAGACAAAATTGTCAACCATGGTCGCCAAATCAACACTTACCGGTCTGACCGGAACGACAGGATGGACGGGGACGAGCTACACCAGATCCTCCATGACCTACGATGGTCCTCCGCCTTCTACTCATGTGCGAACGTACAACTGGCCGCCTCTGCAGTTGAACTTTTGGATCTTTGTGATCCTCCTCGCGTCAACAAGCATCATTGGCGTTTTCGGGACATTCATCCAGATTCAAAGTCAACTTGAACTCGGTATCCCTTGGTACGTTCGTCTAACAATTAGTCAAGAATTAGGATGCTAACAAAGAATAGGTACTTTCCGTACTTTATCACCGTCGGCTCCCTCTCGATTCTCTTCATCCTCGGCATTTTCTGGCTCATTGCCCAGCGACGATTACTTCCCGCGATAGTCATGGTCGGCGGCTTTATGTTCTTCATACTATGGCTCGTCGGACTTGTCGTGGTTGCGATACAACTTTTTGGACCTGATGGGTCTATCCAAAGTGTTTGCGACGTACAAGTCTTTGGAAGAAATCCCAAGGGTACGAGCGAGGCTACTATGGCGTGGCTTCAGCAGCGAAACATTTGTACGTTTTTACTTCTCCATGCTATTCAAGAATCCATGCTCACGGATCTATAGGTCAATCTTGGCAGCTTGTTTTCGCAATGGCTCTTGTGGGAACTGTCTTCTTCATCTGGGTCATGGTCATGGCGTACCAGGTGTTTGTTAACTCATAAGCCAGTACGACTGATGCACATTGATTGAAGCATTGCTTTTATAACGAAATAACGATGCATGGCAATGAAGCCACGGAGTTGAATGGGTTGATACGATATGATGCGGGTTGCATCTGACTAGATTTATTAATGATTGAACAAAACGAGTGCATTTACAGGCATGATCCGCATAAGTGGACTGTATAGACAGGATTTGAGAATTAATTTGATAAGACAATGTTATTATGCATAGCAGGTAAAGGTGGTCAATAGTATTCTGCCTTGGTATCTGTGATAATGATGCTGCCTTGATATTGGGTTGGCTCCCTCAGAGCTTCTAAGCTTCTTCGACAAAGGGCCGAGACATTACACATTACGGAAACTTTGCTAGTCCCTCGATCGCAAACCACGCCAGCATTGACTAGCAGCAGAACCGTCTTACACAAGCGTGTTTATCTCAGCTCCCTCTGCACGGCGGTGTCGCTAGTTCCTAGACTTCAGCTTCGATGGCAAAGGCCTCGAACCAGCAAGCCTTCGTTCCCCACCTTAGCTCCAAGTGGAGCTACAGTATCATCGTGATAACAATCTCATTCCCTCAAGAAACAAGAACAACAATGAAAAAGATTACAAAGTTGAGACGCTGAAACGTCCATGATGAAAGCCGAGAGAATTCGTTTGCCGTGATTTCCGGCATTGGCGTGCCGATTGGTAGAACAGATGAAGCAAGAGTTGGTAATTCAGGGTCTAGTGTGACGTAGCTCGTGGCCCTGTCAAGTGGGATGACGAAAGAGGGTTGGCAGGAGATCGAGAGGATCTACGGCTTATTCCTCCAATTTCGAATGGGTCTGGGCCAACTTGGAAGGTTTGGACTATTCTTAGATCGGTAGCTCAAAGGTATAAGAAGGTCGAGTGCCGCTGCTTGAGATTGCTATTCACCATCTACATCTACAACAAGAACTCTACAGTATCTTCGGTACCTCCCACTACACTACACAAACCACATCTACTTCTCTTTACCTTTCACCACAAACTTCACAATGGATTTCGTCAAGAACGCTATGGGTGGTAACAAGGACGGTGCCTCCAACAACAACAGCAGTGGTGGTAGCCAGAACCAGGACTACGTCGACAAGGGTACGATACATCCCCCCCATTAAATCTTGTATACAATTTCGATCTGTTTACTGACCTTCACCAGCTGCTTCCTTCATGAACGACAAGGCTGGCACCAACATCTCTCGTGACAACCAGGAGAAGATGACCGACTTCGGCCGTAGCGCCTACGAGAAGCAGACTGGGTAAGTGGCGCACTGAGTGGCTTGAAGCTACAAAAAACTGTGGCTAACCATGATGATCTGTAGTAACAAGGTCGACCCCAAGATCTCCAACTAGAGAAAGGGATAATTTCTAATGAGATAAATGGATGCTCAAAGCGACACTGAGTTAGTATGAATTAATATGACATAATTATCGATCCATATAATGAATGAGTTTGAGGAGTGATGTTGAGCTTGGCATGTGAATGTTGATGAAGTTGGAAAACGACTACTCGGTACAGTGATAAGCTTCCATTAATAAACCCACAAAAGAACCACGATGCACCTTGTACCTGGGAAATCATGTATTTGCTCGGTTACGAGTCCTGGTTCTTTCAAAAATACCCCAGATTTGATGTTGCGACGTCTATTGTTGGAGAACCACTTCTCAAGACGTTTCAGCTTCTGCCGTACGAGACATCCAACCCATCCGTAAGAGTTCTAATGTCCAACATCAATTGGAAAAGACTGACGTCGCTCACTATAAATCAATTGCATTACTCGAAATATCTGAATCATAGATCCAACTTGTGCTTCGCTGGCAATAGGTTGTCCCAAGCAACCAAACCTTACAGTAGCCAAACTCAAGCCAGTGACGAGGAAGCCCCGCTGTTTCCCCTCGTGCCGCTAAACAGACTCAAGATTGAACGAGGATATTTTATTGGCGGACCGAAGCAACCATTCAACGGCGCCCAGCGAGCCATACCAATTTAGCGTTGTCGGGTCCTGTCAGGTTTTATCTTTTAGTGAGAGGTGACGCCCAAGCAGGCATAATATTCAGCAGTCCAGGCCCGGGGACCCGAGATCCAATACCCGGCCATTTTCATTTCTATTTCCCTCCCTTGGATTAACATCACTGATCCAACATTGCATCACCAACCACAGCTACGCATCGCGGTCGCCGCAATGCATCATGGCCAACGATGAGCATGACAACGACCAGGGCCACAGCAGCCAGCCCTCGACCCCAAAAACAAATAACGATAGCAACAACGGGTCGCGTCCACAGACGGCCCACCGCGTCTCACACAGCGATGACCACCACGAGGCCGCTGAGACATCAGACATGACAGACGACACATTCGGCGACGATACGCAATTACAAGAACAAGAGCCCGAACCAACTGGTTCAATTGCAGTGGAATCCCCCCACGATATTGCGATAAACATCGACGATACACATGCAAAAGCCCCGACACCGACAAACTCCAGGAGTAATCCCCCAACAACCCATGAAGAGTCCATGCTGCATCGCCCTGGACGTTCAGCCCCTGATACCAGCTACTTTGACCCTATTTCCGTCGATCTGACCCGGGCCCACGACGATTCGTTAACCGAGGAAGACGTTAGACGCCATTTGGGAGACGTGGAGTCTAGCTTTCTGCCCGCCCTGTCGCCTATTCCCACCGCTCACACGAACAAGGAGGGAGGCGTTGACGACACGTTCCAATTCGACTCGCCCACGAAAAAGCCTGCTCCTCAACCAAATCAGCAGCGACAGCAACCGCAACAACAGCAGCCCTCGCAAGAGTACGAAGACGACCATGACGTGACCACCTCGTCTGTGAACACTTCCGGTTTCGAAAACTTTTCTTCGCCTACCGCTGCGGCCACTAGGAGGACCATTTCGCGCGCTGTCAGCATGGCGAGCCAGCAGACGCAGGATCGCAGCGCAAGCTACGATGACAGCGAGAACCAGAATACTGAACAGGAGAGCTCACAAGTGTCTAGCGCGGGAGATAACGATGCCGCATTATCGAGAACACATTCGCAATCCAATCAGGTTGACACCGGAAGCACCCCTGGACAATCCATACGAAGCCATCGACCCAAGTACCTGCGCAGTCGCTTTGGAAGCCAGCGATCGTCGACATCATCATTTGCGACCAATCCCGAATCTCACGAAGGTAGCGACATGACAGTTGGTCTTGGCGCCGACTACGCTCTTCAATCGGGAGGCGCGGTTCCCGCAATAGGTTTGCTACGGAACCCAAGCAATCCAATGTTACGATCGATTAGCATGGGAAGCTTGGGCAGCGCTGGTTCAGCATTTGGTGTTGAGGATTACACTGATAATTCACTACCACAACTCGAGCCGCTACCCGAAGTCGATAGTCCCGAACGACCGCGTCGACAAGATTTGCTCTCAACACCAAAGCCCTCTAAGGAAGGATTTACCACAGCACCCACAGATACCGTTATCGCACGACATGTTAGGAACGTCCAGGTACCGGAATCTTTAGCTAAGGAGTACAAGTACAAAGGTGGCCTGGAAACTCCTCAGAAACCCGCCTCGATTGCCATGGGATCTGTGAACACAGCTCGATCTGGTAGGAACCTGACCCTGAAAGAGCAGAGCAGCACAATCGAAAGGCTATCAAAGGAGAACTTCGATCTCAAGCTCAAAGTTATGTTCTTGAGCGATCGCCTTGATAAGCTATCAGAAGAGGGTATCAAAGAAATGATTTCGGAAAATGTCGACCTCAAGACCGGCCTTGCGGTGCTACAGCGTGACAATAAGGTTCTACGAAGAAGGGTCAAAGAGTTGGAGAAGCAAGTAAGAGACGAAGGAGAACGACCAAGCACCGCGCATAGTGGTGCATCATCAACGGATCAAACAACCCGGATGGGAGAAGAGGAAGCTCAGGAGCGGGAGGAAGAGCTTATTTTCCTGCGAGAGCGAGTTGAAGAATACGCTACTGAGATTGAGCGGTTACGGTCAGAAAGCTTAACCAAGGAGAATGAGAGACGCAAGTTTGCGGATATCGTCAGGTCGCTGGGTGAACGGACGAGCGAAAACATGGAACGACAAGAGGAAGCCGATGTTTGGAAAGATTTGCTCGAACAGGAGACCGCCCGCAGAGAACAGGCCGATGACGAAAACAAGAGGCTAAGAGAGGAGGTGTTCAAGCTAAAGCAGGACTTGTCTGGTGGACAGGGAGGCATGCATCACACGACAAACATCTACAACATCACCAAAAAGCATCGAGATGACACCATGTCAACAGGCCGGCCTGTTTCTGGTCTCTCAGGCGATATGGAGAGCTCAAATGGCAACTTTAGCTCGGCTACTACCCTTGTTGATGAGCTACGCCGAGAGAGCGAGCAACTACGCCATGAGAACGCCGAACTAAGGCGTGAGGTTGGTGCGCAGACATCCATGCTGACTTCGAGGAACCGTGAGAAGGAGCGCCTCTACCAGGAGATTGAGGATCTCAAGATGGCTCAGCGACGAGGTCGGCCGGCCCCTTCGACCATTGATAGTCTCCTTGAGCGATCGGCTTCCCAGGTCGGTGGTGGCGACAGGCCCCAGTCGCGCGGAAGTCTGAAGACACGGGCGCAGATTGAGGAGGAAGCCGAGCGAGAGGAGATTGAGAACAAGATGGCTGAGATGCGCGACAGGATCAGCGAGGCCAAGCTGCAGAATCAAGAGTTGCAGCGGGAGCTTGAGATCTGCATGGAGGACTTTGAGACAGCCGTGGACGGCAAGCGAGAAGCTGAAGATGCGGCGTTAGCACTCCAGGAGGATCTCAACAACGCCATGAATGACCTTGTCGCTTTGCAATCTGAACGCGACGAAGCTCTCCGTGAACAAAGCGAGATGGAAAACGAATTTGAGTCCTTGAGGAAGGAGGCGCAAGAGGAGATTGATGCGTTGGAAGCAGAGGCCGACCAACAAGCCGAAGAGATGCAGCGAGTACAAGCTGATCTTCAGGACCGCTCAGAAAACTTTGACGCCTTGCAGGAAGAGATGCGCAAGATGAGCGAGGCCTTGATACGGCTTGAAGACGACCAAGAGAACAAGCTACGACGAATTCAGCAACTCGAGCAGGAGTTGGACTCATCTAATAAGGAGCTTGAAGACCTGGAGCAGAAGCTTATGGAAGCCAACGATAAGAACCAGCGACTCTCTGTGCAGCAGGAATCATCTCAAGGAGAGATTGCATTCTTGCGGGAAGAGCAGGAGACGGACAAGATCCGAATCGGAGACCTCGAGGCTGCCGTTGCCAACGCCGAGCAGAGCATACGGGAAGAAAAGGAACGAGTCAAGGAGTTGGAGAACCGCTTGCAGCAAGAGCGACACCAGCGGGAGATTGTGGCGGATCAAGAGAAGGAAGAGGTGCAGCAATTCGTTAACGAGCTTAACAGAGAGGCTTCGGCGGCCAAGGACGAGGTTCGTCGTCTGCGTAAGAACCTCACATCGAGGGAGGTTGAGGCGACGGAGTGGAAGGAGAGGTTGATGGAGCTTGAGAATAACCTTCGTGAAGCTCTGGGTGATCTCAACGGTACCCGATCTTCTCTTCTCAAGGTATGTTGCTTTATTGTTGAAGAAGAATATCGACTAACATGTCACAGTCCATTGCCAAGTTGCAACGCGAGCTTGAGAACACAATTCGTGACCTTGACGCCAGCAAGGCAGCACTGGTGGAGAAGGATCGCATCATCAAGCAGCGCGACTCTCTACTCGAGTCGCATGCTTTGGAGAGCCGCAAGCTTTCTGAGCTACTTGACAAGGAGCGTATCGCCCACCGAAATACGAAATCGCAGTACGACACGTTCCAGAAGTCACATCAGCATCTTACTCGCACTGCGAGTAGCCAGGATGTCCGCATTGCCGAGCTCGAGACCAACAAGAGTCAAGACCGCAGGCGGATTGCTGTGCTTGAACAAACGGCCCGCGATCAATTGCAGGAGCGCAATGAGTTGTTGCTGCAACTGTGGCACAAGCTTAGCCACCTATGCGGTAGAGAATGGGTTAACGGTAACTCACTCATCGACCGTCAGGTACTGCCATCGGTTGAGGTCATCGCCAACCGATTGCCTAGTTTCTCCAAGAACCTGTTGGCTGCTGTTAAGGCTATTGAGAACATGGTCGCATCGTTCGAGACGCGCATCAAGTCCGTGGAACGGGATCTGCACCGCGAGTACCAGACTCTAGAGAGCAATCTTGAAGTGCGCACCAAGAAGCTGGATCGACTGGAGACGATGGTTAGGAACTCCATCTCTTCAGGATCGATGAGCCACGACGCTAAATACAAGCGCATGGAAGAGGCGTACCGTCAACTCAAGGTTGAGAACACTACACTACGCACAGCTAATGACGTGCGAGCGCGCGCGGCCTATTCGTCAAGAGACAGCTCTGACGCTCTCGTCCCACATTCCCCATCACCCTCAGTTCCTCGTGGTCCGGGCGAACAAACCCGCGACCGTAGCAGCCGTTCCAAATCACGTTCCTCCACCATGACAAGAGCACACACGACGACTGCTCTACCAGGCTCTTCAGCCGGTGGCCTTGGCCTACGGGACATGACCGCCCTTAACGAAGAGAACAACAATAGTGCTGGTGGCGCCAACGACAACCGATGGCTCTTCCGTCTTCGCGACATGGAGTACAAGCTCAAGATGGAACGAGAAGGGCGAAATCAAGATCGGCATGCGGCAAGGCAGAGACTTGGCGGTTTGGAAATGGAGAATAGGGACTTGAAAGAGCGGATGAAGAGGGCTTTGGGAGATATCGATTGAAAAGCAAGGCAAGCGTAGGAGTTGGGGGGCAGGTGATGGATTAGCAAAGGAATTAAAGCCATGAACAAAAAGAGCGGAATTAATCATAGATGGAGTTAGGGTGTTTTTTTTTTTTGTGTGTGTTTATTTATTGAACTTGGTTTGAGTATGGGAGGTGTTTATTTATTTGTATCTGCATAAAATACCGGCATAGGTATTTTATCCTGTTCTATGAAGGGCGTGAAAGGGTTGAAAGCATTTATCAAGGGGAATTGATCTGGGTATTTTGTTTGCTCATCTGACAGCTCTCTCTATTGTTTCGTCGTGGTGTTAATGACTTGGGACAGTTTTTCATTACTATTGATGTTTTTAATGCTTGAAGATGGTGATTTGATTGGAGTTTCTGCGTAACCGAGAGTATCCGGGTAGTTGGTGGTGAGATGATGGTGGCCTTTGTCATGGTAGGCGCGACAAGATTCAAGCATCTTGAGCACTTCTTTAGCCTTGCACTTGAATGTTTCCCAAACTAAATGCCTCGTATATTCTTCAAGTACAATATGCTCACGGACGCTGCTTATGCAGTTCTTTCCGTCCAGTCCATTCTCCTGTTTCACGAACGCCTGCACACCGGCCGCACGGAGGGAACTCTCGCACTCCTCCTCCAGGTGGTCTGTTCTATAGCAGTTGCAGCAACACGTAGGGAGGAAGCGAAGGTTATGGGCCATGGAGTAAATTAATCGGGTGAAAGTTTTAATATTGAGGGCTGTTTACGTACGCCACTCGTCTGAGCTTATCGACGAGATCCATACCAGTGGCGCATAGCTGTTTTACATCTTCACTCTTTGCGATGGTCAGCAAGAGTTTTCCAAGTCTCCAGAAAGCTTTGTTAATGTCCATATTGTTCTGTTGTGATCAATTTAGATGAAGTGTTGTGGCTGGCTGCTGTTCATGTTCTTGTTGTGTCCCTTGACAAAAACGTAGAGTCATTTCGGAACGAGCCTACACTTCGGCGAAAGTTCAATAAAAGAGCCTAGCTGGGCACCGTTCTCTAGAATACGTGTCGGGACCTCGTCGTTGGCAACTGTCAGTATGACAGTACCACAATTTATTCCTTAACCCTTTCCTTTCTTTAATCTTGTAGGCTCGTAAACTGAACCATTAAACCTTTGATGCACCCCACCAAATGGCTACAGCCAATAGTATAACACCGCTACTGGACAGTACTAGATCTGCTTCATTACCAAGAAGAGGAGCGATATAAACTGTTGAAATACCTTATTCGGTTTGTCACACCAGAAATGTATTCCAAGGTTCAAATTCAGTTTCCTTGGTTCGTTCCCATACTCCAAGCGACCAAACAACAATCTAGAGGCTATCAGGTTCTCGAGGACCCCAGACGCCGAGATCGACATTGGCTTTTCAACAATACTGCCAAGGTTCGCTGTGCACCATTTTATGGAGAACCTCCGTCTAAATCTGCCGTGTGCTCTGCGACTGACTTTACCCTGCGACTCCTCGCTGAGGACTCCAACCCAGAGCTTGCTCAAGAAATCCGCAATGTTACGGGTGTTTGGGGCAGCCCTGCCGGAGTAGCTGGTTTGCTCGATCAGGCTATGAACCCCCGGGATATACCGGTTTGGAACGATCTTGCCCTTGTCGGACAAAGATTGCATGACAATGACTTGTGGAGCGATATGTGCAGTTGGCAGCAAGACTTATGTCGCAGCAAATACAACAAATGCAAATTCCGTTTCTCCGCCGCTTCGGTTGCTATCCGCTTTCTCAAGCACCTGCCTGTCGACAAACGTCTTTGCGTCAGGAACATGATCATCCTCGAGGATCGCCTTGCCGTAGGCCAGCAGGGACGACATGCTGTTGGGCTGATTCCTTTCTGCAAAGAAAACTCGCAGCTGAGGATAGATCTTCGGGTCAGTATGGTGGGAAACATATTCCAGCGCCACGGTCTATGTAGGGGGCCCGACTTCGGCTTCCTTGATAGGTCTTGGACAGATTACCCGGATGAGATCAGTTGCAAATATCTTGGCATGGATGTTTATGGCTTCAGCACACGTTGGTTGACCGAGGCTTTAGCCTTAATGGATGCTGGCATGCCTAAGGGCTCCTTCACTTTGACATTGGATGGCGGGCCTGCTATCGACCTTTGTTCGGATATTTTTCAGCAGGAGGTCCTTCTGAAGGTCGCCATGCAGCAGGCGATGGATAGATGCTTTCCGTGCTCGCCAGGGGCGATTCCGACAGCCGCTCTCTCGTGTTATATATACCCTCGCTCTATACGAGCTTTTGAGCATCTGGTCAAGCAGACGTCGATCTTGCGATCCAACTTCCATCCGGGCAAGATGTGGAATGTGGACAGACTGATAACAGATCGCCCTGGGTACCGTCTCGAACAATGGATTGAAGATTACAATAATCCCCGACGCTATTATGTTCCACCGGGTATCTACACCCCACTTCTGGCGTCTGCTAAGCTTGAAAACTTCGAGATTCGATCTGTTCCTCGGCGATACAGGTACAGGTTTGGCCGAGATCAACCCAATTGACATACTGGATGGAAGGACTGAGTGTCCAGCGCAAGGCAGTGTGGAAAAGGTTACTAGGCATTGGCGGCGAGATGCCTCTGAACCAAACTGTAGGCCTGAGAGACCGTCGCAGTTGGGAGATGCAGTCTTGCGAGCCGATGTCCATTTTCTGCTGCTGACATACATTCATTATCTAAGTAAGTTCATTTCTTCTAAGTAGGGCATGCATTGCTTACTCAATGCCAATGCCGTTTTGACCGGTTCGACTCGTCCTTACATGTAACAAATGCCACATCACACGGATCACAATGCACAACGTGTCCAATTTCGTCAATGTAAGTGCCGGCGTAAAAACGTAAAGAATGGCACGAGTCGTCAGATTGCTTGGGCAGTTCAATATTCCTCACTAGCCTACCGAGTTTGTGAAGTAAACTTCCTCATGCAGAATATGCTGTCAATCAATAGAGATATTCTCATAACCAAAACGCGATCCAATACCAGAACTCCCGCATTCTACCCTCTATCCATCTATAGTCCCAAACTCCGGAAGCACTATCCCATTCTTCTAAAGTATGATGCTCTTGTCAAGCCGCCTGGGCCACCGCAAATCCCAAACCCTTCATCTCGACCGTCTTTCCCTCATGTCTCAATCTCTCATTCATTTCGGCCTGCCTATTCAGAAAGCTCAGATATGTCTGCCACCCTACCGCCACAACACCATGAAACAAAGGTCGCCAATCAATGCTGAGGAAAGAAAAGCTAAAAGCTGTGACCATGGGCCATAACTTGCACGAGTTGACGATGCTCGTCGGCACCGTATCTTTCACACGCTCAATCGCGCCCGAGAGATTCTCACCAGACAGTAAAGCTTGTGCGCCAAAGAAATATGTGTTGAAGATTGGCGTAAAGACAATTTGGCCCACAGCAACTTTTGTGGCCAAGGAGAGAAGACGTGACGAGTAATTGAAGTTATGTGAGAGGAACAGAAACCTGTTGGGTCAGCATTTCACTCACTGTCGCATTCATGCTTGTCATCTTTAAAACTCACCATTTAAAATTCGGTATCGCAGCAACACCTCCAATAACGGCATTCCTCACTGTCCTCTGAGGATCATACTCGTTATCGCTAACATACTGGGCGCTCAGATCCGCAGCAATATAAATCACCACAGCTGTAGCAACTTGGGTCCTCAACGGATTCTTGGACTGAGCCCGCGCATACGCTTGCGCAGCCGTGGTAAGGGGGCCAAGACGTTGCCACAACGGTAATGGCGCAACGGTGCTGGGTACAGGGATCGCCTCTTCTATTTTCTTGGATGATTGAAAGCGTCGTTGCAAGTGTGAGAATTTTATGTTAAAGGGCCTTTTGAAAGCGTTACGCAGAACATGTATCGCCATTGTGAATATAAAAAAAGTGAGTGAGGATATATAGTATGATAACAATAAGGAGGGATATGACCAGAAAATTGGGAATTTGCGAAACTGCGAAATTAAAAGATGCGAAATGCTAATTAATCTAGCAGCGGCCGAACTCGGACGGCAATACCGAGGGAAAGATCTACGCCCTTTCGGGTAAAGAGATCGATAAGATAGGATGGGAGATCGGCATCTGTCGGTTATCGAGACCGGGACTTGGACATGGAGCTGGAACTCAACACCAGAAAAGGAAGGTTTTCACGGATGGATTAAAGATAAAGACATATTTGAACAATATAAATC
>JABCQV010000683.1:0-11113 GCA_013186375.1 Fusarium aywerte | reverse complement strand
CACCACAGCGCAGGGAGTTCGTAATCGGAGTAACCTCAGCTACTTGACACCGCAGCGTCTTTGCTCTGTCTTCTTCCAGTACCGCGGCACTGGGAAATGTTGTCTTGTGAGTGTTCTCCAGGAGGAGAGGATCGTAGGCAGCTCGCCGCCAAAAAAGTTCTGTGTAGGGAGGTCGTTCAGCGTCATAAGAGAGACTAGATGGGCGGCACACCGCGAGGAACGAGAGATCAATGAGTTAGAGTCAAAAGATAGTGACTGGGTCCCAGTCTCATCACCATGAAGAGCTAGCTGCTGGCGGCGTGTAACGTGATGTTGATTGGGCTAAGTTGGCCAACTTGCGTTGCCTCTGTGCTACGTCATATCTAAGGTATAATTTACCCGCGGTTACCCCACTCACAACACTTCCCCCTTCACCCCAACGGTGATCTCGTTCTGATTGTCGGGCCGGAAGCGACAAAGCTCCGTGTCCGGTCCACACTGGTGATGGCCGCCTCGAAACCCTTCTCCGTCATGTTGGGACCAGACTGAAAGGAAGGTCATGACATACACCATCGCGATAGACCATTTGAATTGTCGCTACCTGAAGATAATGCTACTGCAATGGAGATAATCTGTTGTATTATTCACTGTCAGAAGAGAAAATATCTCGGAAACTTCCCGCTGGCGATGTCCTGGCAGTTGCTGTCGCCGCGGACAAGCATGATTGTGTGGATGTCCTTGGGTTTGCAAGCGAAACCTGGCTTCGGAGGTTTGGTGATCAACCTGCCGATCTGATGCTTTTAACTGCCGCGGCATACGTCTTCCATGACGGTCAAGCATTTAGGGATATCACTAGAGCATTGCTACTTAACTATGAGGGTCCTTTTCTTACCCTTTGCACTGATGAAATTGAATCGATTATTTCATGGAAGGTATTCTGTAAGTGCTCCAAGACTTGACGTGTTTCGACGTATAGCTGACTAACGAATAAACAGTGTTGCTAGAACAGCAGAGAGTGATCGCGTGACTGGAGCTGTCACAGATTCTCATAGAATGCAGACGGGCTAGCTCGTGTTATCACGATTGTGGGCAGACAAGCATATATGTTTATGTATATATGGAGTTGTTGGATGAAAAGGACCTTTGGTTGGCGAGTTTATTCCGTATCTCCATCGCCAAAGCACTGGAGAAAGTGGAGAGGATGTCGGATCCGGTCGCTACGGGGGCCAAATGTTCCTTGTCAATTTGCATACACTCATAAACCCCCATCATACAGGAATGCACGTCGTTGGGAACTGGTCAGCTTCAACGAGAAGATTGGACTTTGCCTTAGCTGTACTTACTTAGACAGGACAGATTCTCATTGTGATGATTCGTCCCATAATGTCGCTAAAACCAATTAATAAAAGTCTCCACTGAACCGGTCAAGACATAGGTTCAAATAGTAGTAACTTAGACCGTTAGCTTGTAACACCACAACATTATTTCGATAAAGACGTACTCTGCCGACTATACCTCCTTACATCTAAGCCTTAGCCTTTCTTTGCGCTAGATCAGACTAGAATGGGAGTTCTTCGGGGGTTGGACGGCAATATTCAGTCAGCTATTTCTTCCGAGCCCCTGGAAGAGCTAGCCTGTACCTAGCGTCCAAGGCGGTCAGGAAAAGACACGTCGGTCACGCTTATGTATAGAATTTAAAATCATCTCAATCTCGTCCCGTTCCGAAGGTTCCATCTTTCTGAGCTACTGTCGCGTACCGTAGCAGTTTCGAGCGTGAGCGAGAAGCCCGAGTCGCGAATGTAACCTCGTTGTCATCGCAAAGATAGGGCTTCCCAGTCTCGAATCGGATGGTGATATTTCGGAAATCATATTGGAGGGGAGAGTTCCCTTTTGGAAATCCCTCCACGTTTCCTGGCATCCTTTGCACAGGCATCCCCAGTCTGCCCCAGAGTCTGTGATATACGGCACCCGCAGACTTGCCACCCCGGCAAATGGATCATCACCAACATTGGGCGTTTCTGGCAGTTTTGACATGTCGCAACCTGGCATCTCGAGAGGTGCATTGTGATATCGTTTGAAATCGTAGTACCTTTTCAAGGACGGCGACCGTTGGGGCTGAAACTCTGCCAATTTTTCACCGGAACTGTGAACCTCAATGCCAAATTGTTTGGCGGCTCGAACACTGACAAGCTGAGAGACCCTGCGGTGCACCTTCTCCAGGCCTCTGACAGAGTACGTTCCCGGGATATTGCGCAGGATGGGAATAGTCTGGAGCTGGCGTTGGGTTAACCCGAAGCACTTTTTGGCCGTTGACACCGTTATCATCCACAGCCCTCTGATCTGATAAAGACACTCGAAACAAACTCTTTCGCAAGTGGGTAGGTATAAAAAGGCGCCGAAATCCGAGCAGGATATGCATCGATACGATCGAAGCGTATCCAGAACACGTGAGGCTGGGTACAGGCTGAGGGAATTTGTTCTCGTCAAGGCTGTCAGGACCTTAGGGGCGTGCTGCATCACCTGTTGATAAGATCAAGACTTTCAACGATAATTTTAGCCCTCAAGCAAGCGCGCGAGATGCGGGAGAGTGACTGGAAGTCGAGAAGATCGAGGGAGGGAAAGAGCAGCTCCGTGGGTAATGTGTCGATCAGACCGAGAGACGATGCCGGGTGGTCTCTGCGGATTGTTGATGGCTTTGCTGGGATGACATCTTGAATCATCCGGCCAAAATACAGCTCGACGTCGGGAGTCAGCTTCGAGATCACTTGCCCATCGACACAAGAAGCCATTATAATGCATCTGCTCGAGAGGTAGGTCTGTGTTCGATCTCAGTGAATGATGCAGTCGAATTGGGTATTAACGGTTGAAAAATAATACGCGAATGTGACGCGCTTGAATCGATTATATGATGAACCAACCAGGGCCAAGCAGAACCAGGATTAATAAAGCGAGTTACAGGCGAACCATTTGCTGGTTTGTTCTTTGGTAAGATAAGCGCAAAAACCCATGAGTTACTTACTTCACTCAAGTACACGCAGCGACTTGTCTATAGCATCATCACATAAAGTGATATTACAAGAAACAATACTGATTTATTGCAAGACTAAGCGTTTGATCTGTGCTTTTCTCAACCTGCAGTGGATTTCAATTGGTAGGAAATGAAAGGACATTAGCATGCCATCACATAGCCAGCAAACAAAACCTGGGATAGACGACGAAGTGCCGGATTTTGTGAGTTAATACAGCATACTATATAAGCGAGGGAAAGGGCAGAGGCCGAATAGTTTTGCAGCTGGACTCAGGACCTGAGTTCAAAAGAAGTGCTTAAATACATTCATGTCCATCAGGCCGTTACTGAGCGACTGAGTGTCTCGAGATGCTTCTTCCTGTCGGACAAAACACTCAAGTATACATACTCCGTGTTGTACACAACTACCTCTACCAAAACCTCTATGTCCGGAGAGGCCTTCAAGAGAGAACGATAGAGCTTTTGGATCTCAAGTCGATCGACTTGTGCAAGTAGCTGTATGTCACTGAAGATAACCAAGACGTTGTTTGAGTAATTACATGAGCGATAGTGTATAGTCTAACCCGTTTGTCATTGTCTTATAAACAGTAGCTGAACTAATCAGGCTTGACCATGTCTATCTTCTCTTCTTCCACGTCGCACTTCTTGACCCTGATCAGCGACCAATTGAAGTGCCAGTTCGCTTGCCTTTTCCACTGTCCAAGTGACCCTGATACCCAGCTAGCTCTTCTTGCTCAGTCTTCTTCTGCTTTGTCCAGCAATCCCTGCACAGCTTCCAAGTACCTTTCTCATATTCATCAAGAGTCTGTACCTTCATACCACACATACGTTCGGGGTCCACACATCTGACTACCTCTTCATATACATCGACGTCCTCGGTGCAATACAAGCACTGGACGTGGTGTTTGATCAGTTTGCACATTTTGGCTGTGTTTGCCTGAATCGGTGTCTGTAAGAGGCGAGTTGAGTGATTGGTTAGAGAGGATGAAGTCGGTTCCTGTGTTAATATATATGGTTGAGAGTATATTAGCTGTTGTTTACTGTAGAGCTAATGGATGTGTTGACTAGGGATAAATGTCCTGCACCTATATAGTTCACCTCCTACTGTGTATGCCGTTGTTCGTTGCTACTGAGAACAACTATTGTTATTCATTGTGCCTGGAATAGCTATCGGTGTTCATTGTTACTGCAAGGTCTACTGTTAATAATTGTCACTGCCACTGGCATCGGCAGGCAACTATGAACAATTCGACTGTGATGCTCTAGGCTGAATGATATTTCAATCACAAAATTTCCATGCAGAGTATCATTTCACCAATTGTATGAATCAGACCTGGCTTGGCGACCATTCCTGATAACCTTACCAATACCACCCCATGGATCTCCCATGAGGCTTGGTAAGACTACCAGCTATACTCAGGACGTCTCATTATCAGCGCCTTTGTCCTCGTACCATGAACAACGGCTATCGCAGTGTAATGCCACTCTGAGGAACCCCCTTGAATCACTATGGGGGACTTCACCAGTGGCTTTGCCGTTCTCTCTCCTCTGAGACTTCTAATAGCCGTATACACGACGTGGGAAAGGCCGATAACGGAGAAGACGTCACTATATGTTCCTTTACTTCTGACAGGATCTGGAGTTATTACATGGATCAACTAAGCGCTGGAAGTCAGGGCAGTAAAGTACACTGAGTTCCCTGAGTTATAGCCTAAATCCGCCAGGGGCGCACCTCGGACTTTTCGAATCCAAGGCCAGCGATTGTCGTTTTCCACTGACTTTAAGATTGAATCAAGATAGAATTAAGCAGCAGAATATGATCTTTGCCACCTTCTCTTGGAAATTGTAGCTCTCAACCATGAACAATACAGGTGACCTCTCCTGGGTTAGAAACTGAATAGATTAACACGACAGAAGTCGCGCACCGTAACTGAACTCTAATCAAGATGTAGACGTATGTGGATCATAAATCCTTCCGTATAGCGGCTACCTTTTTCTCTTGCATCCCTCAACCAATTCACCACAACAACTAACTGGTATATGAGCGCATTTGTATTGCACATCCAATACCAGGGTCGAACGACAGCACACTCGACCAAGCAGGTTCTTAACTTGGCTTATTATTGTTCCATTTTATCGCTCCACAACTGTCACTTCTCGTCGAAGCGGGCCAAAGCACGCGGAGCCTTGGGCTTTCAAACACGAAAGCTAATAAATCACTACACAGCAGTTTGCCCAACACCTTCCCCACAAAAGGAACATCCTTTTTTCCCATCTGGTACTGTCACCAGCTATCGGAAAACAGACAGGCAACTCGTCATCTTCCTGCATCATCAGCACCATTAAGAATAACTACGACCTTATCACAAGCACGTGAAAGGCGATTTCGCTCGAACAGCCCTCCAGACGGGGGCTTGAACCACCCAGTCACACGACTGTTACAACGCAAACTACAACACATCATCCCCGAGTTCTGGGAACAGGATCCATACATCCTTTGCATCCTGCTGTCTCTGGCACAGCTTCAACGGCTTAAATCTCATTCATCCCCACCCGCGAGCTATCCCGTATGTTGCGCCCCACTGTACTGTTGTTTTGGAAGTCATCCATGCTCACTTTGATGTAGGTCCATCTTCTTGTTACCAAGACAAGTGACGAAGGAAACGCCCATATCTTCGAACCCGATTTCTCTGAAGGTATCCTCGCCTGTCTTGACAATCCTTCGCTTTCGACGATTGCCACTTCGCCGACCATCTACCACACTAGAACCTCTTTCAACCCAATCAGGACCTTCGCTAACCGTATCACCAAACACCTAAAACGGAGATCCGTGATCGAGCCAGAAGGTACAAAACCGAAATGGGCATCAAAGAAACGAAAGATATGCGACGGTACTAAGAGTCAGTCTCATTTGCATGACACGATCCAAAGTCCTGCTGGAAACCAGCACCTACACAGCTGCGCTTCACTAAACTTGACCTTACTACTACTTTCGGACCCGGATGCCACTTTGCTTATGGAGATCCTTCGGCCCGCAATTCCGAAGAACCACATCCGTGATACCACGTACAGACACTTCAAGCGCAGAAAGGCTTGACCAAATCATATGAACTGAGGACATGCTGCGACAGCAGCCAGAAACTTGACAGCTGGCTTTAACCCCCGCTAGGTGGTCCTGCTTGACCTTTTTCACCGAGGTATCTTGAAATATCAAGAGACCATTAAAAGCTCCCGACTACCACGAACCGTCATGGCTATTTGGCGACATTGCAGTAAACACCAGGACCTTTAGTGGAAATGTCTTAGACAACAAGGATACCTTGAATTTAGATTTTTCCAACAGGACGGTGATGATGGATGAGCCAGGCCATCGTTGAACCTTTCCTCGAGAAGAGAGGAAGAAGAAACGCCAGTTTGGCCACGACGCATCCTCACTGCTGGAATCGTCGCGAACATGGTCAAGATCCTCACCTCCCACGATACAGACATTACCGTAACAGTCAATGGCGTTACTGCTCTGCAGGAGATGGAGATTCCCATCATGTAATGTCGCACGGCTGACATCATATCAACGCAAGCCATCATTGATGGTCGCCCGTCTCTGGCACACAATAAGCTGCAAAGCCGATTGAGCGATCACGTGCGAGCTAGACCTCCTGCCGATTCAACTCGACTTCTTTGCTCCGCCAACTTCAGCTCTTCACATCTTTCGTGGGTTCCTCTTCTGCTCAGATTTACGCGACAGCACGTCCGGTCGCTTTTAGCTGCCTCTTCAACACACGACAGGGTACAAAACGGCTTGCTCGCCATGACCTCTCCGCTAAAGCCATCTCGCAATGCAGGTATAGTCTTACCTCAGCTCCTTTCAGCACCATCCTCGCCGAGATAAAAGTACTAACAAACATTCAGCGCCTACCATGATTCCTCACGCCGCTTCTCTGCAATCCGTCTCGAACACTCCACTGACCTCCAACCGCCTTCGGTCTGGTGCGCCGCCATCCCTCGGCCCCAGTTCTTCAAATCTTCCATTCGTCACTCCGCGGACTTCTGCAATTGACCCCGCCCTGACATCCGCCGGAGAACCCCAGCCTTCCAATCCCGACGAAGATAGTTACTCATTACCATCATCACCACCTGCTGCGAAGGGGCCTGTTGCGACCATCGTCAAGATCATCGACTACTCGATCGGCAAGGAGAAATTTCTTGTCGATCTACGAACCGAATGGGACAATCACGATATTGTGACGATGACGGAACGCGAGGTTCAGGACATGGTACCAGACTTGCTCTATAGCTTTTAGGCGGAGCTGGGCGGCCGTTGCAGGATCACTGGACTCGATGAATACCATGTTTACGCCATCCTTGACGCGAAGTATCAGCGCGAGGGCAAACGCAGAGTCAAGAAGCTCCTCTGCCAATGGGTGGGATACTCGACTGAGGAAGCCGATGTCTCTTGGGAGCCTTTGGCGAAGGTGAAGAGAATCGCACTCGGCGTTTACCAGGAGTGGGTGGAGAAGCAGGACGACAACTGATCTTGCCTGTTAGAGGGGCAGTGGCGAGACAAAGTATGGGAGTTTCTTGACATGGAGACCTATCTTCTTGGAGTTCGTGGAGGTGCTATATAGGATGTTGACACTGAGAGGTAGAAGCTGATGCGATCTGCTAGTCTGGGAGTTGTAAGTCACGTATACAGCCAAGATACGCACATCACTAAACTTCTATAATGTGTCATGAGGTAGTTCATTGACCCCTGAACTTTATTGAAGATTGAACCAATGGTCTTGCACGCATGTCTGCGGCAGTCGTTAGATCGACGCGATGTAACGTCCGAGTCTTGATTAGGTTTGGTCAGTTCTCAAACAAGCCTACGTCTCCACTCTCGCATAGTTTACCCTGGAAACATACTGAAAATCGTTCGCCAATGCGTGTAATACAGTTGTCCATGTTCCTTTCTTCTCATCTCGGGTGCGAATCCCAATCTTTTGCCCCGACTACTAGCTGTTATTTCTTGGCCTGGGCGACAGGGCTTTTTCCTATACTATTCTTCCCCCATTATCCCCACCTTCTGTACCCCTTTCCATCAAGGTCTCTTTATGAGATTCTTTTCTTCGGTCTTCGGAGGGGGGAATCGAGAACTATCTTAAAGGGGGGCTAAGAACGTCGAGTTTAGTGCATATTATGATCAGGGTGAGAATAGAGACGCAAAGTCGGGTGATGGATGTCCTTCTCACTCACGAGGCCGGACTCCAAGGCGCGGAGCCATAGCTATTACACGCTTTTGTCCTTTTCAAAGATACTGACAGATCTCTTTACAAGTAGTTTCTGGCATAATTCGAGACTTGAGTTTGACGAGAACACATTACACAACACCATTCTCTTTCCATATCCCATTTTGGCGCGCTACAGTACTATGACTTGCAGGTGGAGGCAGCAGGGACTTCAACCTCTTGAGCCACTTGTCCGGAGAGTTCAACGCCAACACTACTCCAGAAATGATTGCTACCACTGTAGTCGCAACAATAGCCCACCACTTGAGCGCAGGAAAAAGATCACCCAACGGATCGGTAGTCATGGATAACAACGTGGCGACCAGACTCGGAGGTATGAAGATAGATGCCAAAATTGTCAAGTTGGACGTGCTTCTTGCATCCTCGAGGCTGATGGCAGAGGTGACGGCGCTGCTCAGACGATCGATTCGATTCTCGTACTCATTGAGACGTTCCATTATGGCTGCGTAGTCAAACTTGTAGGGCTCGGTGATCTGGTGCATTTCTGGTGACCGAGTGAACTGAAACGTCTGGCCTATACAGCTTTGCAGCATGTCGCGGGCCTGGGGAACTGATCTTCGCCAAAAGTGGAGTTTATCAAGACTTTGTTTCCTACTGTCGGTGCCGGTGTCTGGGAAGAAGGGAGGTTTCGAGATTCCCCAGTCGATCTGGTTGAGACGCGTGTTTAGGTAGTCGGCAAAAATGAGCCACTCGCCGCATACAAGGTGTAGTAGAGACTGAATAGGCACCCCTCGCAAGGTACAGCCGAGTGTTTCTGGAAGTTTGACGGGATAGATTGGCCGTTGGGCCCAATAAAGATACTCTTCAAACCAACTCATGCCAGTATTTGTTTCTTGTTTATGTGGCGATTGGGCAGTTATGTGATTATTGCTTTGCTCTTGAGCATGGTTGTACAGCTGATTCTCGAATTGTGGCATGTCATCCCAGTTACCGTACCCTCCCCAGAGGGGGAAGCCCGTTCCTGGGGTTGGCTCAAGTAAAAGAACACCTGCATTTCAGATAAGATCAGTAACATATACAATTTCAGGTGCCATACTCATACCAACTGGAAAGTCCTGGGAAAACCAGAATGTCGCACGGCTGCGTATATGTCCGATCTTGGCATCAACAAGATCCGAGTCCTGCGTCTCTTCGCTCTTGGGCCACCAGCTTCGGGTCGGTTCGGCATCTTTGTCCCAGAAAATGTCATTATTATCAGCAATAAGGCGCCGCATAATGTTAAAGTGGTTCATTTCCTTCTGTGCGCGTCGCAGCTTTTCCTGGCTAGAGAAATACCGAGACCTGATAAATCGCATTTGAAACCAGTCTCGCCGCTTCACATCAACTTCGAGGAGCGAAGGCTCACGCCAACGATCGCGAATGTTATTCCATACATATTCAGTGATGTGCGCACGAAAGAACCGTGGGTCGATGCCGAATGCACTACCCAGTGATTCAATTACATCGCGTGATAAGTCTTCCACGACAAATAGGTTAAATTCGTCTCGTGACGTAGTCCCTTTGACATGTTTCGCAGCTTCGTCAAGCGTCGAAGAATATCCGAAACGCGTGATTGTGGGCTCTTCGTTCACTTTATATCGCAATAGTGCTGCGTTGACTCTTGATGCTCGATGATTCTGCTCGGCAAGCCTCGCTATGTAACGTCAGTGATAAAGTCGCTGACCACCATCCGGTGGATACCTACAATCCATGTCTATCGGATACGTGTATCGCTGGTTTGGATTGTTTCGTTTCGGCTCTCCAGGGAACATGCACCATCGTGTGGGAATGGTACCAACTTCCATAAAGTCTGCGAGGAGCTCGAGCTGCGGCCACCTGGGGACCAAATGTTTCACGTACGATAAGTAGTTCTTTGTCTCGCTGTATCGTGTCAGTTAAACCTTGCCTGGATGATACGTGCCAAACTTACCAACGCCAGCGATCATCCCCAAGAGCTTTGAGAACTTGCTCTCGTTTCTCGTGCTGGTACGCATCTCCGAGTTGAGAGTTATTCATCTTGCTTAGTGAGTCGTGTTGTTGTTATGCAAGTACAAAATAATGAGTTGACAGAACGAACGGTCTCTACTGAGAAAGACTAAGACATGGAGTCTCCTTCATTCCAGGAACTATGACCATGTTCAACTTATCGGTTAATATTGCCGATCATAAATCACCCGCATATTGTAATTTTATTTGTCATATTATCATGCAGCTTTCCTTCAGCTCATAACTAAGAAATAGGAGTGGTCCTATGCAGGCCGCGTCACAGCCCCAATAAGGACTGCAGGATGACATTTTCGGCCGTTGCCCTGAGGCTGACATAACAGATTATACAGCAGTGGAGGGGAAAAAGGTCATTTATGTGGAGTGGTGGCAGTTTGAGGCCACCTTTTACCACATCAGCAACTGGTGGGTTGCTTCTCCGCGTTATCTAGCTTGCCAAGGGTGTCAGCGGTTGGGCAGTGAACTTCTTGACCCGGTCTACATCGTCACTAATTTCGATTGAATGTGATGTTCTTACGCCTACAACCTATCTGTGCGTCTTACAGCCCTCTTTTCTCTTATTGGAGTATCAGTCTGAATCGGATTGCCGTGTCAACAGTCATATTTCCCTCCACGTACCAACCTACCTATGGGCGGGCCGGTCCAAAAGACGGTCCTAATACGTACACTCACTGCCAGCTAAAGCACGAGGGAACAAGACCATTCCTGAGTTGAAGTAAGTTATGAATCTCTTAGATTTTGTATATGATTCCTTTAGACGGCGTCCTTCTCCTCAGCTCCCAAATACCGCTGGTTCTATAATACAGCAGAATCTTCTAATAATATAATATTATAT
>JABCQV010000677.1:0-18279 GCA_013186375.1 Fusarium aywerte | reverse complement strand
CCTTCGTCCCTGTCGTCAAGACTCACTACCCCGCTCCTCCTGCCCACCAGGCTCCCGCTCCCGCCCCCGCCAACAACGGCACTGCTCCCGTTTACACTCAGCCTGCCCAGCCTAACACTCCTGTTGTTCCTACTCAGCCCGCTGCTCAGCCTCCCGCCAACGGTCAGGCCACTCCTACTCCCGTCCCCGTCTCCGGTGCCGCCCGCTTCGGCGCTCCCGTTGCCGTGGTCGCTGGTCTCGTCATGGCCGCTTTCGCTCTGTAAGCGGAGTCACGCACCATTTGATATTTGGTTCTAGCGTGGCGTCATGACTTCATGACTGCATTTTTAGAGGGTTTCTCATTTCTTCTGGGTATGGAGCAGTCTGGGTATATCAAGACTCTGTTGCGCACATACGCTGCTCTTTTGTTGGTATCTACGAGATGGAAGGTTTTTCTGGATTGTTAATGTATTGAGGAAAAAACTAAAAAACCCTATCGGGTTATTTGTCTTGATCAAGTTCCTCTGATGTAGCTGCCCCGTGTACCTATGCCGCTACGTCGAATAGACATATGACCCAATCTCTTGTGTTTCTGGGATTATCATTATCATCCACTAGTGTTATGAATACTAAGATACCCATATTATTTGATCAATGAACTGCAACATTCCATTCTTTCTCGTCTTTGAGTGATTTTCGTGACTGCTTTATTCGTATCATTAGGATTTTCACTTGTGAAACAACCGCTGGTGAACCTTGGACATGTCGTATCCAACGGCTTTTTAAGCCAATCCTAACGGCACTGCATACAGGGTTCATTCAATCGCAGGAAATTAGGTAGTAATTGTTCTCCGCTTTCGAGGTTCTACTCGGCATGCCCTTGTCGTCCGATATCTTCTTGCATGTTGATCGCTGGACCAGTTCATCCGTTCAATTTGTCTCGTTTCGTCTCAGCTAGATGTCACTTGATTAATTAATTACCTGATGATTGGCAGGTACACACCCCACTATGACGAGCTGGCCCTACGGCTTATTGGATTGGAATGTTTAAGCATTGCAGATCCGTCATCGTTTGTTTCAACCGTTGCCGGGAGTGGCGCCCTTGGCATGAGCTTGTAGCCTCGCTCCGCCGTGAACTGGAATGTAGTTGTTGCTTGGGAGTGACTAAAGATAGTTGCAACGTTGTCACTCTTTTTTCTCCCTGGGGACCCAAATGCTTCAAATAGAGAGCCCTTGCTTGCTGCAGGGGAAGATTCGAAAGGAGCTCATACTTGAGGGTAGTCTAGAAGGCAAATGCATGCTTGCTATAAGAGTGACCGTCGCAATTAAACCAACTGCAGATCGTAGTTTAATCAATTCTCAGATATCGACGTCACATCAATGCAGTGTCTACAACGATCAAGTAAAAAAAGAAGAAGGGAAAAAAGAATTGGGGTTGTAGTTGATTGCGTACGCAAGTCTCACATTCGTGTCCCGTTACACAAAGGAAGAAACATCAAAAGGCCCCGTTCTCACTAGCATTGCATGCCTCTAGTCTGTCTGTCAAACACACGCCGCACTTTTGTGGCGTTTGATCGGCAGGACCTTCAACTTCAATGTCTCATTATTAATGTCATCAAATCTTGGTGTAAGAACGCAGAGTATGTCATCGGCGGTTGTTGGTTGATGATTGTGTTGTTCGACGCATGATAGAGGAACCAACCGCATATCATTATGGTCCAGGAAAAGCTTGATATGATTGAATGTCTTGCTTCGAATTGCTTGTTTCTTTGTTCTTGAGGGTTCATCGGATCTTGAGAAGATATGCGGATCACTTGTAGGGTCGTTAATCATGTTGTAGACAGAGGCGCAACACAAGGGGCGCCGAGGGCTTTTTCTTAACTGTAACCGAATAATATTCATGGAAAAGAAAAACTCGCATTTTCCTCTGACGCGACAGGATATCCTATTAACCATAACTTAACCATTCCCACACTGACCAATTTCATTATACGCCTGCTCCACGTTTAAACCAATCAATAATTTCGTAAATATTCGCCTAGGTTCCTTCCCCCCCACCCTCGAATCCGCATCAGTGGCCACCAATCTGGCCCTTGGGCAGCGGCGGAATCCAGCAGACAGCCAAGTTCAGCGCAATGGTGATGATCCCGATGACCCAGAAGCCCATGGCATAGTCGTTACCACCGTGCATGAAGCGGAAGACAATTGCAAAAATAACACCGCCAATGTTACCACCGCCTCCAGTCAGTCCTGATAGCATACCGTTGGCAGAAGGGTGGACGTGAGGCACGAGGGCAAAGTTGGCACCGTTACCTGCCTCGATGAAAATGGCCATGACCACCACAAGACCAACCATCGTACCAATGTTTCCACCGTTGGCTTCAGATGGATTGACCTTACCAATAACTATAAGAAGTGCACCTGCCAGGACTCCGCAGGTATTGATCCAGGCCTTCTTGAGCCAGAGACTGCGTCCAAAGTTGTTGTACAAGACGTCCGCGATAACACCACCCAAAGGTCGGTTCACGAAGTTGAGGAAGCCAAAGATCGCAGCATAGTTGCTAGCCTTGGTCTGATCGAGGTGAGGGAAGTTCTTCTTAAAGTATGAGCTAAGGATAGCGTTGACGGCAAGCTCCCCGCCGAATGAGCATGCGTAGGTAGCGACGTGAAAGATAGTCTGGGGAGAGTATGTGACAGGGAGAGCTTCACGAAGACTGGGCTTAACAATGATTTCTCCTCGGGCAATTTCCATGGCCTCACTGCGTGAGATGGAATGCTCGTGATTGCCAACCTTTACGTCTCTCTCCTCGCCAGGGTTCTTTTCTTCGTCTGAAGCAGAACGGTCAAGAGTGCCGATAGGAGTAACATCACCCGAGCTAGAGATCCCATGCGCTTCCATGTTCTTTCGGACAAGTTCATCTTGACTACCCCAAGACCCCATAGGGCTGTCGTCGCAGAGGAATAGCATGCCGAGGCCGCAGACGATCAAGCAGATTAGAGGAACAACGAAGGTGACTCTCCAAGCCTTGGAAGGGGTCAGGCCGTGGTTAGCAACCAGCGAGTCAAAGACAGCAGGCATGATGAAGTAAGTGCTTTCAACAAGTTAGTGTTGATGTTCCTGACTCACGGCTCCTTGGAAGTGTCTTGTTGTGAGTGACAGGAGTGACTTACATTCCACCACCAGCGTTTCCCCATCCTCCAGCAAGAGCATTGGCGGTACCAACAACGTTCTTGTCAAAGAATCCAGTGCACCATACCTGGCAAGGCACAAAGGTAGCTCCAAGAATACCAATGAAGAATCGAGAGACATATAGACCAGTAGCACTGTTGACAAGTGGTGCGAGGCCGACAGGTAGGCAGCCGAGAAGAATCAAGTAAGCGAAGACGCGTCGCGGTCCGTACAAGTCGCATAGGGGACCAGTCAAGAAGCGAAGGAAGAATGTGGCAGTAAGAGAAACGATGTTGGAGTTTGCAATTTGAGCTGGTGTAAGGTGAAGATCTTTTTTGATAGTAACTGTCAATAGTGGGGGGAAAGTGTACCTAAACACCTGGTTAATAAATCACAATATCAACATCTGGATTTCAAAACTCACCAGGCCCAGAAAGCAAGCATGAAACCAAGCCAGGAGAAAGAGAACACTCGGCCATACATGTTGATAGGGTTGAGTATTGGTACACTTCGTGCTTTTCTACTGATGGGGTTGACCTCGGGAGCCTTCCACAGGTGGGCGATTTGAAAACCCATCTTGAAGAAGCTCTTCAATGAATCCGGTGGACTTCAAGATAGATAATTCGAAACGTTTGTAAATAGTCAAAATAATTGTGAAGAGTTGAAGGATCTTGATTATCTCCGAATTGCTTGTTGATGCTGAGCTTGAATATCCTTTCAAACGGGACAATGCTTAGCATATATAGAATAATTGTGTCGTATACTTGGCAAGCTGAGTTTGGCAAAAATATCAGAAATTGTATCTCCGGTTCTCCTATAATTGTTTTTGGGAATACTGAATCGATAAGAAGAAGGCAACTTGGCTGTGCTGTCTCATAAGATGGTAGTGAGCGAACGGTGCAGTGATACTCGGAAGCCCGGAGATGCACAATCCAGAATTCTGTACACAATCCCTCGTTAACAGATAAGAACTGGGCTGATTAAGTAGGCTAAGAGTGATCCATTGCACTGCAGTGTTGCAGAGCCTGAATGTTTGATAGTTGATAACTTCGAGGCCTCAAAGAGCTAATGATCAACCTTGGCGGGCAGCTGGATCGTGATATATATCCAGAGATATCTTCAAAAGGTTGTTGAGACCTCTTGAAGTCCCAGGTTGTTATGCTATGGGCCCCTGCAACTCCTGAATGGCTGTTTGGGCGTTAAGGCATAATCACTCAAGCGAGGGTAAACAGCCAGGTATCTAAGCTGGATCAACCGGCAGAGATAACGGTTCGGACGAATAGTGTTCATCAACATGTGCTTTTTATTCTCAGCCCATGTCTTAAATAATGCAATATGCAATTCGAATGAGGAGACGCGTCCTTGCTAGACATGGCGAGATAAGGCCTGCAGCAGCGTCAAGCGTTGATTGAGACGGCCATGTACCGAGACTACTTAATCTGACCAGAACCTTACACTGCAACTGCAAGTCAAGGTGCTCGGGTTTGTGTCGTCCGATAAGCTGATCGTCTGTGGTCAAATGTCCAACATGTCATTGGCCATAGGCCAGGGGGTACCTGGGCGTAACGGCTGCAGCAAGGACGATCAACAAGAGCCGCGATAAGGGACTATGCTATCGCGATCCCCTAGCCGCTACAGAGTAGCTTGTTCCAGGGGCCTAGAAGGCACTCAGACGGGTGACAGATAAGGCCGTGGTGGTATTTGGAGTGCTGAAATGTGAATCTCCGCGGAGTAAAGGTGTGGCGGGGTAGTGTCATATATATACCACGCAGCAGGTTGTAGCTTCAGCGATAAAGGGCAGGAACGACGGAGATAAGGAACGTTTCGAACGTTGATCTTTCTGAACAGAAAAGCCGAGGATTGAGCCAGATGCGGCAATGCGCTATGGAGATATCCTATCCCGTCCCGGGCGTGATGAAGTGGTGGTTTCGTGTCAATAATGGATGCTCCAGCCGTTTGATGCTGTGTTGTATGACCAGAACCCTAGCCCTTGGTCTTTATAGAGCTTCTGAAAGACACGGAAAAAAATATCCTAGTTGCTAGGAAATGTCATAGTATATATATACTATGTTGTCACTCGAACTGATGCCATCCGATTGATTCCATCGTCAGGAACACGACGAAAGAGCAATGGATCAGGATTGCGCTTCTCAGTGGGCAATCCTGGGATACATAAGCACTTGCTCATGCGCCCGTCGGTCATTTTGCTCGGACTTGATGGAATGTTCAACTCAGCAAAAGGAAAAGGACTTGAATCATGCAGCTTCTGAACAAGTCGAGGACTAGCGAAAGCCATACAGCCACTGGGCGTGGTTGAGCAACCACTTAGGGTGCTCAGTTGGTGTATTTGAGTTTAAAAGCTTCAAGGGTATGGTCCGTACGCTTGGACGTGTCTGAGCCAACATGGTTCTTGGCGAATTTCCCGTTGTTACTGGATCATCTTTTCTGGGAGCATATAAAGCCATCAATGTTGGCACCGAAATATGCGACATGATTTCCAGTTTCCACTACTTGTCGCTCCAAACGATGAATGGCGTAAGTGGTAGGTGAGTGGAACTGGCTGGGGATTTAAACCACGCGCCGAAATCGGCAAGGAATGAGGCTAGAAGAATGGAACGAATGCTGGGCTCCTGGAATCTTGATGGATTCTTGCCTAAGCCTAGCATTTCGTGTTTCATACCCGCCTTGTTTTGCTCTTATCATCTTGATGTGAATAAGTCGTCACCGAAGGTGAGATTTTGATTGCACCTTAATCTGGAATAGAGTCACGATTCCCCACGGAGCAATGTTCGTTTCGAAGGAGAGATTCATAGATCAACCAGGGCGGTCAAAAAGCTAAACCATATGCAGTAAGAGGGGCATTCAGAACTCTCTTCTCTGAGTGGAGGAAGGAAGGGTTGGGTTCTGATTTTTTTTGCGCAAAACATTTTTTTTCTTGAAGAATGCCCCTCCATGGGCCCCGAGTTTTGTTTTATTTGGCGGGGGGAAACATTTTAACTTGCGATTGTTGTTCTCTTTTTTCTCCTCAAATCTCCAGGTTTTTGGTCAAAGTTGAATCAAAACCAAATCAGTCCCCCAGTTTCTCCAAAGGTTAGTCTTTCTCTCCAACATGTCTTAGTCTTCTCATCACGTGCTCCAGCTTTTGCTGTGACGGCATCGCATCCCCCCTCTCTCCAAAAAAAAAAGAAAATGCTGGTAGTACGGCTCATAGCCAAAATTATGTGGGGTTGCTCTCGGTGTGTCTTCACCTTATTAGACTCATGAGAGAGGAAAAGAGAAGAGACAAAGATATCAATCAATTAAAGAAGAAATACATGTGACTGACTATGAGAGCTCAGATAAAAACCTGCCTCCGCAGTCTGAGTCTAAACCTTAGAGCCTTTGCAATGGCTTCCTCAACCACCCCCAAGACCTGCAAGGTCATCACCGCCGAGACCATCGCTAAGGGTTACCTTGGTGAGGTCAAGGACACATTGGCCAAGATTCAAGGCTCAAACCCAGTCACACCTACCCTGGCTGCTTTCCTCGCCAACGGTGATCCCGCTGCTGTCAAGTACGCTGAGTGGTCCAAGAAGACATGTGAAGAGAAGTGAGATATTCCTCCGTGTGGCTTGAATATCGCCCAGTCTATCGGGTGATGGCTACCCCCTGACCTGGCGCTAATGTATACCATAGTGGCTTCAACTTTGACCTACGAACCGTGGACAAGGAGCAACTCGAGGAGGAGATCATGAAGGCCAACCAAGATGAAGACGTCGACGGCATGATCGTCTACTACCCCATCTTCCCCAACAACCCTTCTCACGACAAGTACATCCAGGAGTCAGTCGACCTTGGCAAGGATGTCGAAGGTCTCCGGCACCAGCACATCCACAACATGTACCACAACATTCGCTTCATTGACCCTCCTGAGAACCGCAAGAAGTCTATCCTCCCATGCACTCCTCTTGCTGTCGTCAAGATCCTCGAGTACCTGCAGATCTACAACCCCATCCTGGCTTCTGGTAACCGACTCTTCGGCAAGACCATCACTGTCATCAACCGATCTGAGGTCAATGGTCGACCTCTTGCGGCTCTCCTTGCAAACGACGGTGCTACCGTCTACTCCGTGGATATCACCGGTGTCCAGGTCTTCACCCGAGGAGAAGGTATCAAGAAGACCCGCCACCTTGTTGCAGACAAGGAGGGCTGGAAGCTCGAGGACTGCCTTCCTCTCAGTGATGTTGTTATCGGAGGTGTCCCCGTCGAGTCTTTCAAGGTTCCCACCGAACTCATCCGTGACGGTGCCGTCTGCATCAACTTCTCCTCTTACAAAAACTTTGATGGACCTGCCATCAAGGAAAAGGCCTCCATCTACGTGCCATCCGTGGGCAAGGTTACCATTGCTATCCTGTTGAGAAACCTGGTTGTAAGTGCCACCCACCCATCATACGACAAGCCCTGTGATACTAATCAGTCAGCGCCTCATCGCCAACCGACCTTCCAAGGATGAGTCGCAGAAAAACGTCGAGGCCCGAGCTGAGGCTTTTGCTGACGACTAAATGCTTTTTGCATGCGTGAAAAAGAAAAGTCTTTGGGGAGGATGGTTATAATTGCTTTAAACTAGAGTATGGAAAGAAAAACTCGCAGGGATACATGTGTTACGACAGCAAGGAAGAATGCATTTTATTTTAGGAGTTACTATAGATGGGATATATCAAAAAATGGGATGATGACATGATTGGGAAAGGCTGTTCCACTATGAAATCTTGTGAGATGTGACGGGCCAGCCCGTATTCTTTCTAGCTTGCGTCACAAAGCTGTAAAATATTGGATGAGCTGCATAGCTGATGGCTTGGCAGCTAAGCCCTGTGTCTGGTCTGGGGTGGTTGTGTGGATTTCGATACATAGTCCAGGACTGGAGCAGAGCTTTTTTTTTCTTTCGTAAGATCTCGAGGCGTCTTTATTGAAATGCGAGCTGGGGACATCCACAATGAGATCGGATACTTGCTGAGACATGATAGCTGTGCTACGTTACTGGCTGTACAGTATAGTACAGCATATATTGTAAACCCGCCATTATCGGAATTGCTTTTGCATCACGGATAAAGATTGTTGTTCATTTTAACCAGTTTCGAAAATATTATGCTGTCATCAAAAGATAAAACAGGTGTTTTCAGCTTCGGAGTTTAATTAAGTTGTTCTTTAACGAGTTCTAGAAGCTTTCCTAATAAAGGATGACATCCTAGCAACGTAGTGGGTTGAAATGGCCCCCTTTCTCTTAGTTAATGCGACCAGTTCCTACGGCGTTCCTTGGTCCGTACTACGTGATGATCCCGGTTTGTAACAAAGGAAATTGCTTGGTGCAACCATAGCTATTGATCAGCTTAGCCTATACATAGCACCGGAGAATGCAACCCAATTGGAGGATGATAGTGCTGTTTAGTGACGGATAATACCGTGTATTATTGCCGGTATTCTCGCATCCCTTTCTTCAGGAGAACGACACCAAAGTAATACCTGAGCTAGTACGGAACACAGAGCGAGTGCAGTATCCATACAGAGTAAAAGCGTACGGAGTATTTGTTTTAGACCGGCTCTTGCGGATACACTGCAGATTCTTGCATGACTAGCTTCTACAGCTAGAACTTGATGAACCCCGACATCGTCGTTTTCTATTATGCGCGGCGCCATACACTATTGTTTCAATCTTTCAGTGGCTAGCTTATTGATCACCGCCAATCAAAATACTCAGGACAGCGCCGAGAAGAAAAACAAAGGGCCCCAAGCCAACAGCAAAACAGGGCAAGATCCTCCATATTTTCACATTTTGCGTAACGGTCCAGTAAGCCCCATTGCTTAGGTTGGTTAGTCAGAGGTTCGTCGACTCTAAAGCTGGCGCGCCGACGCCAAATGTTGAAAAGTACATTCCAAAGACGCTGGCAACCATTTTTTTTTTCCGTGGTTGACATAAAACCTAAAACCGGACAATTGCGCCTGAATCCAACGGTTTTCTTCAACGTCTTAACAGTCCGTTATATAGCATTATATAACATTATACCTGCCTATAATCCGGGCTTCTATGGACTTGTTATTTAAGATCTGTGGAGAAGCTGCATAGAGAGGTCTGAGTGTCAAAGGCCGAGCTCAATTAAAAGGGTACGTACCTGTCTACGATCCATTCCAATAAGGGAACCCCAACGGCCATCACCATCATTCAATTACCTTTTCCACTTTAGATGCTCTCCCTCACTCCTTCTCAAGGCGGCCCTTTGAATTGGACGTGCCTAATTGGGCCCTTGTCTTTGGCTAACTGTGTCTTTTGCGAATAGAACCTACACTTAATCCACCTTCTCTTTGTTCTCTACCTTGTACAATACTGTACCTACTGACTGACCTTCTTAATTCACCCCTCGTCTATTCATTCGCTCCTTACTACTGCTTCCCTTCCTTTGTCCGATCGACATCCTATCCCGATTGCCAACTACCGCTCTAATTTTTTTGCGCCACGCTACCTTGCTGCTTCTCGACTGGCAGAGTATCTCTGAAACCCGTCAAATCACGATCCTGCGCATTCCATCAAAAACAAGAAACATAATAAGCCTACTGCACGCCAGCTCGCGTGCACAGCCGAGTTTGAGACTGAACGTTGCATCGGGGCCTATCCAGGTTCTGTGTCCTAAAAACCTGCCAGTCGCTTAAGGCGCGCTACAAGACGAAACGAAACGAAGCGAGACGAGACGAGCCAAGACATAATTCCGTCGACTGAACACGCAGCATACCAGACAATCGGTCCGCTCCTTGCGTTCGATCACGTCTACTACGAGAACTATGGCGGCGCAAACGGTCCCTAATTACAGTCGCGATGTTCGCCATACCAAGTCCGGTTCAGGTTCTTCGTCGAACTATGGGCCAGTCCCTGGATCGCCTACACTCACAAACCCCGATATGATCTTGCCCGACTACGATTGCGACATGTCTCTTGATGGGCCGTTGCAGTCACACATGCCAATATGGAACAATGTTCAACCCTCCGATATGCGCTTTCATCTCCCTTCTACACAAAATCAATTCATCGCCGGGCCTATTTCTCCTTCGACTCCCATCATATACGGAAACGGAACTATGTTGTCCGACATTGGCGAGGTGACGGAAGTAGAGAGTGTTGTAGGAAAGGGGGGACGCCGTGGATCGGCGCAGTTATCTGTTTACAGCAATGAGGATCACGGGTTGGGTTCCTCACCAACCGCGGGCGCATCACGCATCAAGTCAAGGTCGCAAACCCAGCTGCGCGAGAGGAAGTCTTCGCTCGACTCTAATAGCACAATAACGTCGCAAGGTCGTGGTGCACAGTTTAATGATTTTGACGACTCTGTTAGCGTCGACGATGTCAACTTCCAAGGCGATGACGAGGAGAGTACAGCTTCATCATATGTCGAGGGAACCGCTGCGCGAGAACCAAAGACTGTGCGCGTACCTCGCCTCCAGGAGATTCATAATCAGCGCTATTCGACCAGTTCTCTTAGCGATAGAGCCGAACAGATTCTGGCCAATGCGAAGCAAAGATTAACGGTAGGTTTCAATCTTGTAACCTGATTATACGTCACTGACAAGTCCACAGACAATGGAGGGTAATCTCTCGAGAGCAAGAAGTTCTCTATATACTCCCATGTCCGATGGATCGACGCCGTCTCCCCCAATCGTGCGGCCTATGACATCCTTACGGGGGTCTACTGCAGCGTTAGGCTCAGGACAAGGACACTCTAGGAACACCAGCGAAAACGGGTTTCACAACGGGATTGCGAGTCCAACTTTTCCGCAGCGATCTGCTAGTGCCTTGGGGGCTGCTGGAGGGTACCGTCAACCGTTGACTTCTTCAAGAAGTGCAGATGCTTTAGGAATCAACTACGGCGCTTCATCTCAGAGAAGTCCTATAGGCGCGCTCGATCCTATGCTGGAAGCTTTGAGCGAAGACGAAGGCGGCACACCTGCCGACAGTCGACGCAGCTCCCGCCTCTACAGTCAGCTTAGTCCGTCTTTTGGTTCCATGACAGACACGGAAATACCTAGGTCCGCATCAGTTGCTCAGGTGCGTGATCTGAAGCACCAGATGAAAGATTTGAGGGGGAAGATTTCCAGTTTAAAGGAGCAGGCCCGGGCCGATAGCTTGAAGCGACGTAGTTTGCAGAGTCTCAGAACACCTAGTCCGTTTACGCATGCAAGATGGGACCAAGGATTACCAGAATCTCGAAAATCGCAAGAAAGCACTCCTGATGCACTTTCCTGGCAAGCCCCATGGAGTCAGAACAATTCTAATAAGCTCGATGGTCAACGTTCACCTAAACAGGATACAAAGGAGGCTCCAGAGTTAGAAGCAACCAAGACAGCAGATGTCGAGTACGAAGACGCTTGCGACACTCTCGAGCTACCGGATCCAGCATTGGTCGATGAGGCGAAGGTGTCTCCTTCGTTGCACGAAGAACTCGCTCTTCAAAACGAGGCTCAAGCACAGGAAAATGACGACATGATTGATGACGGCGAAACATGGGAGGGGGACCTGGAACAGGAGGATGAGGAAGTAAAGGGAGAACTCCACTACAATCCACAAACAGGCGGGTACGATGACAACTTGGAGGACGACGATGATGAGTTTGTGGATTTCGAGAGCGAAAGCGGCGAATCGTCCTACCACGATGCGTTCCAAAACCCCGTGTCCCATGAGGACCGTGAAGATGCTTTCGACTACGAGCACTTCTTCCTCCATTCAGCAATGGGATCAATGAGCCAGCGTAGACGGGAGAGCTGGAGTAGTGTGAGCTCAGACGACTCTGTTGAGACAACTCGCGGGCCTATCACCGATACAACTCCTGCTACTGACTCCGACTCCGACCACGAACGAAGACCAAGTGTCGAGTCCATGGCGTCCTTCAATTCCTTTGCCACTGCTACAGAGGGTCGCTCAAGTCGTAACTCAAATTTCGACGATGTGACCGAGACTGTCGTGGACGTACCAGAGGGTATGAATGGGCCTTCAAGTACAAAACGAACAACGTTTGGAGGTTTCCAATTTCCTCAAGGAAGAGCTAACTCGAGGAACGGCTCTGTTGATCTCCAGCAACAACAGCCCCGGCGAAACACGGTGGTACATCGTCCTGCGAGCAGTACAGCTAGTTACGCCCGCCATCGTCCTTCGATGCCGTCGTTCGGTTCCACAGGAACGAACCGAAGCTTTCCCCTTGTGGACAAACCCAAGACAGCCAACGGGATTTTGACCCCCAATAGTAGCACTCCTGGGGGTTCGCCCGACTCGGAGCTCAAGCAGATATCTGCAAGTCTCATGAATGAAGCAGCCACCTTGGGCGGCATCGAGACAGGTCATATGGATGGCGATGGTACCCCTATGCAAGGACTCGACAAGGAAAGTCAGATACTGGTAGAGAGGCTTGTGGCCTGTCTTGGCAAGTGCGTTCTTGGTTTAACAGAGTCATCCAGAGCCGGTTCAGAGGCACGCATGTATCGCAGGAGGATCGATGCTGCGCGACGCATACTCGAGGGTCTTGATGAGTGAAGACGAGTTCTCTGACGTTTAAATCTTGGTGGGGATAAAAAAAAGCGACATTTCTGTTACAACGTATTGGCGCTTTACACGGAGGGGGATATAAAATATCACAGATGATGATGATGCTCTGGTTTAGAGCAGGTGGCGTTAAGACCTGTCTTGGATCAGACCAGGTTTATGTTCGATACCCGTCAAGTCTAGCGATTTTCTTTTCTATTCTGTAAATATTTTACTTTGGGCTCACATGTCTATTGGCATGCCTACCACGTTAACATACAATATCTTATTTTATCCTTTTTCTCTTGTATCGATCTGCTCAGTCAGCTCGTCTGCCATTCTCAGCCGATGGTCCGTGCAGGGACCATTCATTCGCTTAGATTGCACGGTTTGCATGTGACAGAGTTGCAGTCTTTGATGAGGACGGATGTCGACAGAAGCCATCATCTTGCTGAATATAAAAGGCGTTAGTGAATCATTGATAAAAACCAGCATTGTATGTAAACTAGATGTTAGCATCCATTTAGTCATATGCCAAGCAACAATCTTGCAATAAGTATGGTACCGTGTAAAGTGCAAGCACGGGTAACTAGTGGTCAAAGAGTTCAAAGAAGATCAACAAGTCACTTTTTCATTGAACAGGGCCTTTCACCTATGTATACTGCATCAAAAAAGAAGTTTCAGGTAAATTACACGTTGCTTTATGTAACTCTAGCCTAAGAAAAACAAAGGGGTAATATGCTCCAGCTCACCTTACCCATCTTAGACCGCAACTTTACCTTCATAACTACCCTGGACGTTTAGCTCAGAAAAGCCACGAAAACAAACAATTCCCCCACCAACATCAACCTGAACTTATAAACCTAACACTGACAAACCTACCATCAACTACTCATCGCCAGGGGAAAAAAAATGCCTTCCGTTGAACCACCGAACATGGCGACTCACCTTCTTACAGCCCTGCTGCCCCCAGAGCTCGCCGAGACTGTCCAGAAACACATCCTTCACCCACGCTCACCCGTTCAAATCGTCGCACGCAACGTTCTCGCCCAGGCGCAGAACCTTCTCGACACAGTTGCGCCCATCCTCGAACCCATATTCGACCGCGCCATGATTCTACTCGCAGAGAACCAAGGCCTCGTCGGCGTTATTGCGTCGCTGGTCGTACTTGCCACTGTTGTTATCATCCTCAACTGGATCCGTCGTCTGCTCATGTGGTGGACTCGCATGGCCATGCGCATTGTGACATGGGCTTTTCTGTTTGCGCTCGCAGCGTGGATTTGGGAGCGCGGAGTCTTTGAGAGTGCGAGGGATATGACCGTCATAGGCGCCAAGATTGTGGGATATCTGACTGTCATCAAGGACGTCTGGCTGCAAGAGTACGACCGCTACGAGGCACAGCAGGGCATGGCTGGAACAAGAGGACCCGCCTCGGGACGATCCAGATGAAACCCATCTGATTAAATGCGTATGGCCTATATCCATTCAGCGACCACCGTTAGGCACATGATACGACACTATTTGGATACCCCAATAAGATGGAAAACGATCAGAAAACACGAAAACCGAATATTGAATAGCATCGACCATACAGCACAACTACTGCCGGGCATTGTCGTTGTACTTACCACGAAAAAGTTGGGAAACGGGACAGTTAAGGAGGAAGGCTGATAGACACAAGGGCACATCATATCTAAGCTCTTTTCAGCCTCAGATTATGAAAAGCAACCAGTAACGCCGGCGCTATGCAACACTACTATCAAGATACCACATATTTCCTTTTCTTCACATGCTTAACTTTTCCGTAATGCCCGTTCTAATCGTCATAATCTTCGTGTTCCTCGTCGTGAGGCTCCTTGGGATCTTGAGCCTCGTGGAACTGTATGCAGTCATCAATGTAGCTCAGGATAGCAGCAACACTGTCCTCGTTGGTTGCGTCCAGTCTGAGGTAGTTGATCATGCTGAAACTCTCAATCAAGCCAGCCACCGCGCGGTTCAACCGTCTGAAGCTAGCACCTTTCATCACCTGCTCCTTCTCGTCGGGGGCTTTTGATTCGTCGTCTTCGGCCTCGGGTCCCTCTGTGACACGGCGTGCGCGCTCGATAGGATCGTCGTCAAGTAAACCTACATCGGGGGTGAGGAAGCGCTTGAGGTCCTTCTTCTTGACCTGACCCTTGACGAGATCCATCTTGGACAGGATGTTGATGTGCGGCACCTCAAACATAAGCATGGCACTCATGGCACTGAGGGTACCCGAGAAGAATTTTGCGCGATCGACGACAAATGTGGCTTCGAGGAGGTAAACTGCGGCCATGCGAATATCGAGAGAACCGGGCTGAGACAAGAACTTGACTAGAGCTGGCAGGATGGGAACATGCGTGTACAACTCAATCTGTCCAGGCATGTCGATAATGATGAGATACTCCTCGGTCAGACCGTCAAGAGCTTCCGTCAACCAGTCGAGATTCTCCATAAGGAACTCGAAGCAATAAATGAGGCCACCGTTGGGCCCAAGGCCAACTTCTTCCATAGCATCTTTGAGAGAGATGAGCTCCTTGATGTCGAGGTCAGGCTCATGTTCGAAGGACTCGGCGGCAGGATCGAGGTTGATGTAAAAGGCGGAACGGCGGTTAAGATTAAGATGAGTGATGAGGGCGGCGCAAAAAGTAGACTAGAAACAAAACGAATACGAGGTCAGTTGAGGCGCTTTAGAGTGTTGGGGATATTGCAATTCAAGCACGCGATTCAAGGCGGGATGATAGAAGTGAGAATTGCAAAAAAAGAATAGGCGGTATAGCATCCCAGACGAATAAGCGAAATACAATGTAAGCATAGTGAGTCAAAATAAAATGACATGTCTACATACCTTGCCCGCGCCCGCAGGGCCCATGACCATAGCACCGAACTTGCTCATGTTGGAGAGATGGTGATGTATGCGATTTGGTGTTTTGTTTCGTTTCGTCAGGCCAGGTCAAATCGACAAGGGAAGGACAAAAATGCGATTAGACGCAATACAGTGCAGTAGGTAGCTGTGAGCTTGCTACAGTACAGTTTCTGAGCAGCCCCACTTTGAAAGGATGGGTCCAGGTAGTCTAGAAACAGGAATCAACAACGGGTTAATGGTATGTGTATAAGGATCGGATAACCTAGGTTCAACCGGCTATATGATTTGGATATCGATGAGAGGCACAACTTCTTCTACATGTGGTGATAGTGATGAGTTTGTTTCGGTCGTAAATTTTTTGCACGTTCTGGAATGGTGGGGTAAAAGTTCGGGTAGGTTAGGTGGACTTTTTTTCCCGTCCTTTCTTCTGGACTGTCTTTTTTTTTTCCTCGTAAACTTTTCTGCCCCTCTTGTCCTGATGCTAGAAAAAAAGTTGTTTCTCATAGAAGTCTTTCTTCGTACCTCGACTGGTATAGCTCTTTTTTAGCCCCGCCATGTACTAACTTTGCTTATCATGCCTAGACTTTGGGCTATCATGATGACTTCTAAGTTAGGTATCTTCACCACTCAATACCAGATACTGTACTTTTTCCGAATAGGGTGCACGTGTATGTCAATCAGTCAGGGAATTGGTCAAGGATTATTTTAGCAAAGATTGAGGCTGATAGGTTCGGCAACTCTTGACCCATTGTTCCTATAATCCTGATGAGGGGATAGACAATAGGAAGCGGGGAGACGAGTACGAGTAAGGAGCACCTACCCTGATTGCACCGCTGGAAGGAAGTTGCTCGGGATACCTGGTACAGAGCAGGACGGGTTGAATTAGCGGCAGGTGCGATGGCGCAATACGGCTACAAATTTCGGCTTCCGGAGGAGGTGCCTTTTCTACCCAGCCAAGTGTCATTTACCCCTCCAACGCCCAGGGTATCAACCACCGAAAGCCTTCCCTCAACGATAACCTGTGTACCTGAGCTTCACGCTAACCCCTCATACTAAATCAAAGTACACCCTTATGATATAGGGGCCCTGCAGATCCAGGACTGCTTTGACCGACGGCCGGTCAACAGAAAAAAGAGCCGGCAGTATTTTTTTTTTTGTCGCTCCCCGCCTTTTGGTAGGTAGTTCCCAACAATGAGAAACTATTGTACTGTAGCATTGGGCATTGCTTGACAGGTACTTAGAATTAGCCGTCGTGTAGGTGTAAGATCGAGTCATTGCTCGAGTCTCGGATAAGATTGACTAGAATTGTATGTATACATCCAGTAAAAAAAAGCAAGAAAAAAAACCTACTCGAGCTATTCTCTCCGACCTCTCGCAAATAAAATTCCCACCCCCCACTTCGCTCATATCAAAGCCTGCATCAACGTATTCGCACATCCCCTCCTTCCCGCCTTTTCCTTTAAGGTACTTCACCTCCCGCTCAATTCTTTTTTGCTCTTCCCTTCTTCATCCTCTTCCATCTCCTCCGGCTTTAATCATCTGCTTTCCTGAGGTATGTCTGCCGTCCCAATTACTCTGTACTGCCAGTTTATCTAACAGCGCATTCTCTAGTGACACCATTTTCCCTCGTCACCAACAGTCAGACTTCCCCGTGTCTGTCTACCTTTAGCCGTCTCTTCTCTCACTTCCTCCTTTCACCACAATCTGCACAATGGCTACCAACGGTACCAACGGCGTACACGCCGACCCTTCCTCATGGAAGCACTACAACGAGGGCTCCTTCCTCTTCACCGTAGGTCACTCCCCAGTTCGCTTGAACGCCAATCACCCCTGTTAGGGTCCTTTTCGGGCCCTTCGCTATGACTTGGCGCCGAGGTTTCTTTTATCCCTCAGTTCAGTTACTAACAGTCATCCAGTCCGAGTCCGTTGGTGAGGGTCACCCCGACAAGATTGCTGATCAGGTTTCCGACGCCATCCTCGATGCCTGCCTTCGGGAGGACCCCCTCTCCAAGGTTGCTTGCGAGACTGCCACCAAGACTGGTATGATCATGGTCTTCGGTGAGATCACCACCCAGGCCAAGCTCGACTACCAGAAGGTTGTCCGTGACGCCATCAAGGACATCGGCTACGATGACTCCGAGAAGGGTTTTGACTACAAGACCTGCAACTTGCTCGTTGCCATCGAGCAGCAGTCCCCTGACATTGCCCAGGGTCTCCACTACGAGAAGGCTCTTGAGCAGCTCGGTGCTGGTGACCAGGGTATCATGTTCGGCTATGCCACCGACGAGACCCCCGAGCTCTTCCCCCTTACTCTCCTCTTCGCCCACAAGCTTAACGCTGCTATGTCCGCTGCTCGTCGTGATGGCACCCTTCCCTGGCTCCGACCCGACACCAAGACCCAGGTCACCATCGAGTACAAGCACGACAACGGTGCCGTTGTCCCCCAGCGCGTCCACACCGTCGTCGTCTCTGCCCAGCACTCTCCTGACATTACCACCGAGGAGCTCCGAAAGGAGATCAAGGAGAAGATCATTCAGAAGGTCATCCCTGCCAAGTACCTCAGTGATGACACCATCTACCACATCCAGCCCTCTGGCCTCTTCATCATCGGTGGCCCTCAGGGTGATGCTGGTCTGACCGGCCGAAAGATCATCGTCGACACCTACGGTGGTTGGGGTGCCCACGGTGGTGGTGCCTGCTCCGGTAAGGACT
>JABCQV010000661.1:0-13870 GCA_013186375.1 Fusarium aywerte | reverse complement strand
ATAATATAGTTAGTTATTGAGAAATATATAATTAAGTAAAAGTCTATAATGTAAGAGGGAAAGTGCAGTGCTGGCTTATTAAGGACGTTAAGTATAAAGTATATAACTTAAGCTATTATCGTCTAAAGTAAAGCTACTTAATTTCCTTTTTATTATTTAAAATAGGCTTTTTTAAAAAAGATTTAATATATAACTATATAATTATATAGTATTAATAGTCTTTGAATAGTATTTTACTTAGTATATTCTTTCTTTCTGTCCCTACTATAACTAAAGCCGAGTTTGCCGAGGTCCGAGAACTCCAGTCGTGTCCCCGGACTCAGGAAGGTAAATGTCATTCCCCGCTCGGTACCTAAAGCAATTACAGGGCTGTTCTTCCCCTTTCCATCCTCGGCGTGCATAGTCCCAGATGTCAAATCTTATCGCACCTTAGAATTCCGAAACAGTTTTCTTTTGGCGTCTTGTGGACCCTTCGGCAAAGCGCCCGTATTGTGACGATATGTCGTCCCCGAGTGAAGCTTCCGAATCCCCTCATTCAGCAGAATCAAATAAGAGAAAAGCAAATGGGCCACCAACAGAGTCACAAGTGAAGCGTCGAGCAGCCAGGGCCTGCCTCAGGTGTCGCAACAGAAAAGTACGATGTGATGTCACAAGCAGCGGCGTGCCTTGCAACAACTGTCGCCTGGATGATGTGGACTGCCTCCTGGTAGAGACAAATCGCGGCAAGTCGCAAAAGTCGAGTAACTGGGCCGATCCCAGCCCCAGGACGGTCAATGATAAAGATGCTGAGGACTTTCCCGTCTCCCTCACATTTGATGGTAAGAAAGATTAACTTGTCGTGGCTTCTTGTGTCCCCATACTTGATCAAGCAACAACAGTCGGTGACGACTACTAATATATTCCTTTGACTAACTGTTTCCCAGGCCCGAAAAGACTGGTGGATTCCAGTGAAAAAACTACTTTGAGCCAAAATGGTGATGATCCCGGCATTGGTTCTCTTCCCAGCCCAATCACCATCACGACCAGATTTTCGATCCCTCCAACTGACAAGCAAGCGCCATTACCTTCGTACATCCGACCGCTTCCCCCACACATCGAGCCAGAGGATGTCGCTTACCTGGCGAGGAAGGGTGCCTTGACACTTCCAGATGTGCAGTTACAGTGTGCCCTCCTTCGAGCCTATTTGCAATATGTGCACATTTTCATGCCCGTCTTGGATCTGGCGCCGGTATACACTGCTATTGCTCAATGTGGGGATGGCGTAGAGCCCGTTAGCCTGATCCTGGTGCAGGCTATTATGTTTGCCGGTGTCGCCTATGTCGACCTTGACCAACTGACGTCGAGAGGTTTCCAGAGTCGCAAGGCCGCTCGGAGAATATTCTTCAATCGCGTGCGTCTGCTGTATGGCCTAGAGTGTGAAACGGACCGAATGTCGTTACTCCAAGCCCTAATGCTCATGACATACTGGTACGAGAATCCTGATGATGAGAAAGAGACGTGGTATTACCTTGGCATTGCTCTCTCCTTGGCGCAGATCCTAGGCCTGCATCGAGATCCCGCGTGCCTCGACATCAGCCCCGCGAAACGGAGTTTACGCAAAAGGATATGGTGGTCCTGTTTTATGCGAGACCGCCTGCTGGCAATTGGACTTCGTCGGCCCACTCGACTACGTCCGGATGACTCCAATGTGCCATTGCTGACGTTGAGCGACTACGAGCTATCCCCCTTCAATGATGACGTGGTGAGGTGGCTCGGTCCCCTGCCTTTGATGGATGATACAGAAGGAAAGAACAGAATGATGATGGCCAGTATGGAACTCTCGAAACTCTGTGTTCGAATTGGGGATATACTCTCCACCCAATATTCTGTCATAGACAGCCCCGGTTCTCAAGGTGCCAGAATGCCCAATGTCATGGTCGTACCAAAAATGTCGCCCGAGGCAACGCAGGATCTTGCCAGATGCGACACTGCTTTGGAGGAGTGGCTGCAGGATCTGGACAATAGCTGTCGATATCAGCCTGGCCAAAGGGCGAATGCTGATGAGCATTCTGATAGCCTGCGGGTCACAACTCTGCATTTGGCCTTGCTGCACATGATATACTACACGGCAATAACTGTACTGCATCGCCCACAGGCGTTTCAGCCGGGTCCAGACCATTCTGGTACGGGTGCCATGCGCCTTTCCAGAGAAAGGGTCACAGACGCTGCGGTTCGTATCACTGACATAATTGATGACTTGTGTCGTCAGGATTCATTGAAATACGCCTCCACAAGCAGCATTACAGCAATCCTCTCGGCCACTATGACACACCTTGTTCATATACGGTCCCATAACCATGATATGCGCAGCATTTCTATCGGTCGATTCTATCAGTGTTGGCACGCCCTTCAACAGCTCCGAGACATGTACGCTGCAGCAGATCATGCCATTTGGTTTTTGGAGGGAGTCATTCAACGGAAAAATGTCAAAATACCCATGTTGAACCTCACAATGCAACCATCTGCCAGCCAGCGGAGTGGAGGAGGAACCACCCTCGACACAACCCCAGTCTCGGTCTTGCCTCCAGCCCACATGAATAACGATGTAATCGTAGTGGGCGGTCTACCCCCGGCACCGACGAAAGACGGACGGGGAGATCAGTCTGGCCTTGCTGATGACGGACCAAACTCGGCCCCGGCACCTTCGGGGATAGCATCACCTCCTAATGCGAGAGCAACGTATGTGTCACACACGAATGCCCGCTTTGCTATTTCTGAAAATCAAAACTACGACGCTGCAAGCTCTTTTGAGATAGGAGACGATATTATGCAGACCTTGATGCAATTTGAAGCCAACACAACTTCGCTACCTCCAGACTATAATGATACTATCTTCCGCTGGGAGGCTTGAGATGATTTGTATTTCTATTTCTTAAAGTTCTTACTGGCATACTTTTGCCTGTACGTCTTTGTCTTAACGTTGCGACCAGATTGGCGTTCATACACTATCATAATTAATTTGGACAAATGTCACACGTCTTGGCGAAGTATCGATATTATGTAATTCTCATAACCATTTCTCAACAATGTTCTCATAGTATTATAGGAATGTTCGTCAACAGTCTTGATCATGAAAGTCGAATCAGTGCTGGCATGCAATATACCTTCAAGCAGTTTAAACAGGGTTCAAGGAGGTGTCGGGGATGAGGGAAAATAAAATCAACTGAGGAAGGGTCGAGGCAGAATGATCTATTTTATACTAAACATTGGCCAATATCAAGTAGGACTCAGTCATCATATCCTCGGTAAAAGCTAGACAGGCTAGTGTCGAGGTCTATGTGCCTCCGAGAAAGGATGTGCACTTGCCGATATATCTTACCCTCGGCAGTGATCCCGCCGCAGCATTAACCCTCGTGAGCTTCCAATGATTTGGTATACGCGGTGAGTGCACATTGAATCGGTGGTTGAAAAGTTCCATGGCCGGGATACTTCCTTCCTGTCGCCGCTGATCCTACAACCGAATTCTTGCTTTATATCAATACTACGTCCTTCACATTGACGGCCCCCAGTCTGTTAGCACAAAACTACTTCCTCTGCAATTCTTTTGCCCTGAGTCTCAATAAATTAGGATATATTGACTTTAGGCTCAGTTCACAGCTACCGACATAATGTCTGACCAAAATCAGTACCTCCAACATATCGCAAAGGCAAAAGCTGCCGACTCCGAAGGCGCTATTTTCTCTTACACAGATCGAGATGTAATCTTATACAACTTGTCCCTCGGTGCTACCAGCAATGACCTGCCACTTGTCTTCGAACAGAACCCTGATTTCCAGGTTCTCCCATCTTATGGCGTTATTGTCTCATATAGTGCACCAAAACCAATTGACCTTTCCAACATCGTACCCAATTTCTCCTACAAGATGCTCTTACATGGCGAGCAATACCTCGAAGTCCGCAAGTGGCCCATCCCAACCGCTGCATACGTGCTATCAAAGCAACGGCTAGTGGATGTTCTTGATAAGACCAACGCGGCCGTAGTGGTTACCGCCACAACAAGTCGTGATGCCGTTACTGGCGATGATCTCTTCTATAGTGAGACCACCCTCTTTATCCGAGGATCAGGGGCCTTCGGTGGTACTCGAAGCAGTTCTGCAAAAAGGGGGAGGGCAACCGAAACATACAAAATGCCCAGCCGTAGTCCCGATATCGTTGCGGAAGAGAAGACATCTCCAGACCAAGCGGCGTTGTACAGGTTGAATGGAGATCGTAACCCGTTACATATTGATCCTGCAGTAGCTACAGCAGCAGGATTCAAAGATGGTCCAATCCTTCACGGCTTATGTTCGTTTGGTCTCGCGGTTAAACACATCCTCGCCAACTATGGAAAGTTCAACAACGTCAAAGTGCGGTTCGCAGGGGTTGTTTTACCTGGTCAAACTTTGCAAATACGCATGTGGTCTGAAGGCAGCATGGTACTTTTCCAGGCTCATGTCAAGGAGACTGGAAAGCTTTGCATTGATGGAGGTGGTGTCGAGCTCCTGTCACCAAATAGTCAGTTGTAGTGAGATACCGTTAGGTAGCTTTTTCGATCTCACATGGAGTTTATAGAGAGGATAGAATTGATTCCCGATAATAGTTCTGTCAACTTGTTTTAAATCCCGCGAAGGGTCAGTGACCATGTAACCTAATTCAGAAACAAAAAACACTGATTCATGGATTCACCTATCAATCGACGACATGAAGCCAAGACCAATCGTACAACCAGCTAAGCTGGGGGCAATACAGAATGATTCTCTCAACACATATGTAAGAAAGGTAAAGTTTTATTCTTACATTTGTTAGTAAGGCGCAGTATGTTCAAAGCCTTCAAGCCTATTCTGTTATCTTTGTCCTTGAATGATATCCCCTTAATACCCTGACGCTTTAATGACTATTAAAAAGTGGTGATGGCTCTGAGTCTGTTCATGATGGCTTGTCGCACCACATATGAACTCTGACTCCATCTCTGGAAAGCGTGTATCACGCCAGGGTATAGATGGACCTCTGCCTCCATGTCTGCCTCCACAAATCGTGCAGCATATGATAGGTCCTCCTTTACAAACATATCGATTTGGCCCACATCTAGATACAGAGGTGGAAGCCCTTTCACACTCTCAGCCCGGGCCGGAGCAGCGTACTCGGATACCGAGGTCGTGCCAAAAGAGCTACCAAGGTAGGCTGACCAACCGGTAATTACATCATTCAGGCTAAATATGCCAAGGCCTTCGGTACTATCCACAACCGTCCGGTCGTCTAACATAGGATAGATTAAAATTTGCTTGGCGAGCGGTGGTGAGAAGCCTCGGTCACGGCTAAGTAACGCGAGGCCGGCAGCAAGGCCTCCTCCTGCACTCTCGCCCATTACACCAATGCGATTACCAGCGATATTAAACTGGCCTGCCACTGATTGGACATAAAGCAGCGCAGACCAGCAGTCCTCGAGAGGTGTAGGGAAACGATACTCAGGGGCTAATCGGTAGTCAACCGAGAACATTGGGACACCCCCTTGAGAAACCAAGGGTACGATGCTCGGCAGGCTATTCTCGGCACTGACGGAAAAGTAGCCACCGCCATGGATGTGGACAAGCGCAGGTCCAGGTGCCGAAGCCTTTTCTTCCCCTTTCTTGAACACGTGATAAATGGCAATTTGATGGCCATCTTGGGCTGGGGTATGGTGAATCTTGACCTTGACGTCATCCGGTAACGTATAGGTTGCGCCTTGGACTAGCTTTTCATATTTGATCCTTCGACTCTTGACATCATGGACCGGGAGGACTTCTCGCTGCACATCAAGCCCTGGCCCTGCCAGTTTGATCCATTCCGAGTCATATTGTAGAGGCATGCTTATTGATTGTCGGAGAAAGAAGGCGTTTTACACCGAACTGGTGACGGGATTGAGGAAGATCAATGAGAGCAGTTGTTCATTGAATAATTTTATTGAGATGGCACCGTGTCCTATCCTTTCATCTATTTATCAACTCACATACTAAGGTTAGCTAACGTGAATTATTTCTTACACGTCTCCTCAGTTGTAGTCCTCGGCCAACATAGCCTCGGGTTACATGCCTCAAAAACGGTTGCGGCAACAACGGCTCATAGTTGCCTCGGATATTCGGAAAATTAGGAAGCCGCTAACCTTCGACAGTCAAATCGCGTGACATTGTTTTGATTCACGTTGCTGTGCTCAAGCCTGGGATTTACTGGGAAATTAATTTATTAATCCCAAGGGCAAATACTTAGCAATATTCTCAACTTACATCTCTTTATCACCAACTGGCAAAGCATTCAAAGTTGTTAATCAGTTGCTGAACTACCTATTAGATCAGTGTATTCTGCAGACCTGTTCACTGCCACTCATTAAAGCTACCAAAAATGTTTGAAACCCTACGTTTCGACAACCAAGTCGCTGTCATAACCGGAGCGGGATCCGGCTTGGGCAGGGCATATGCGATTCTTCTCGCCTCAAGAGGCGCCAGCGTGGTTGTCAACGATATTGGATCTACCATCGGTATCCGCGGTGCACCTATTAAGGTAAATCCGTCCCTCCCGGACAATTCGTGGACATTGTGACTTCAACAAGACTGACGTTTAATTCATGAAGGCCGCAGATGTCGTTGTCGATGCTATTGTTGCCGCTGGCGGAAGAGCGGTAGCCAATTACGACAGTGTCGAGCACGGGAGTAAGATCATCGAAACTGCTATATCGAATTTCAATCGCATTGATATCCTGGTCAATAATGCCGGCATAACACGAGACGCTACATTCAAGAATATGAAAGACAAAGACTGGGATGATGTTATAGCTACTCATGTGAATGCGGTTTTCCAGTGTACACATGCTGCCTGGTTTTATTTCCGCAGACAAAAGTATGGAAGGGTAATCAACACTTCATCGGCCTCTGGTCTTTACGGAAACTTTGGGCAAACCAACTACTCAGCTGCCAAGATGGCGTTGATAGGCTTTACAGAGACCTTAGCAAAAGAAGGAATCAAGAACAACATCTTATGCAACGCAATTGTACCTTCAGCCGGAACTCAAATGACAGCTTCTCTGGCTTCGCCAGATATTCTCGAGCATCTGAAGCCCGAATGGGTCTCGCCGGTAGTGGCGTTTCTGGTGCACTACAATAACCGGGAGACGGGGTCCATTTTAGAGGTTGGCGGCAGGCATGTGTCCAAAATCAGATGGCAAAGAGCCAAGGGAGCGCTGTTGCGGTGCGACGACAGCATGACCCCAGGAGCTCTTCTAGAGAAGTGGAACGACCTCAACGACTTTTCTACTTACGAAACACCTACCACTACTCAGGACCTGGTAGCAAAGTTAAGGGAATCAGAGAAGCTACCACCCAACAATCCAGGGAAGTCTCTTCGCTTCGACGGAAGAGTAGCGGTCGTGACTGGTGGTGGAGGTGGGTAAGCCTATATCCGTGTACCTTTCAGTTTCATTTATATTCTAATCTGTTCCACAGTCTCGGCCGAGCATATTGCCACCTTTTTGCCAAGCTGGGCGCGTCAGTTGTCGTTAATGATTTAGGAAACCCAGACAAAGTTGTCCAAGAGATTCGAAGTCTAGGTGGTGTAGCTGTACCTAATAGATCTTCCGTTGAGGATGGAAAGGCCGTCATTAAAACCGCTATTGATGCATTCGGGCGAGTCGACATCCTTATAAATAACGCAGGAATACTTAGAGATAAGTCCTTCGCAAATATGACGGAAAAGCAGTGGAATGACATCATGGGAGTGCATCTCGGCGGTACATATAAATGCACAAAAGCTGCGTACCCCTATATGTTGAAGCAGAAATATGGACGAATTATCAATACCACCAGCACGAGTGGGACTTATGGAAATTTCGGGCAGGCGAACTATGCAGCGGCGGTAAGCTCACATGCCGAATCGATCAAAGATAGAATGCTGACCATGGCAGAAATGCGGTATCCTTGGGTTTTCCCGCTCTTTAGCTCTCGAGGGCTTGAAGCATAACATTTACGTCAACATCATCTCCCCATCTGCGGGCACTCAGCTCACGTCAGGCGTTCTACCGGACGAGGTCGTCAAGTCTCGCAAGCCTGATTATGTTGCACCTTTGGTTGTCCTTCTCTGCTCAGATGAAGCTCCCGACCCAACCGGCCGATTGTACGAGGCAGGTTGCGGTTGGCAAGCTCGCGTAAGGTGGCAGCGTTCTGGCGGGTATACCTTTCCTGCCGGAGTAGGATTCACTCCTGAAGCTGTGGGTGAGAAATGGCACCGTATCGTCGACTTTGACAACTATTCGGATAACCCTGAGACCATGGCAGATGGTCGCAAAAGGGTCATGGTAATGCCCAAGGCGGAAAGGGGAGAAAGCAAGATTTGAGGCATTCTTGTGCCCGGTGAGAATTGTGAAGCTGCCACTGATCGTAGAGTACTGAAGATTAAATGTGGCATGTTGATGGTTTTGGTATATTAATTTCAGTACTGCTTTTTCTCTCCAGATTAGATTTTTCCTCTTTAAAAACACGAATAGTTACTTTCATGTCTTTATTACACCATGAAGATGCCTTCAATATAGATATGCTTCAGGTTATATAAAGCCCAGATCAACGTTTAGCCACCTGTAGATATGTTCCTTCATATAGAATGGTGGTATCTAAAACAACGAGAACTTTTAAGCATTGCCATACCCGAGGATCTGACCTAACGGAAGCCCCACTCGAATACGCATTGAGCTTTATCTTATAGCGAAATAGAACCGACATGAGTGCAAAACTCCCGGTCACAGCGTAGAGACGGCTGCTGTCCTGGCTAACTATACTGAGATAAGTTTCGTGATGTTAGGCTGGAAAGGTTCGGCCACCAGGCCATCGGCAAAATTACATTGTAAACTTACAATCTTGAAGGCAAAAAGAGAAATCTGAGTACCAGAATGAAAGGTCCTCCATAGTCAGATGCAGTACCGAGGAATTTTGCTTTGCTATTCAAATACTGTACCCGAGCAGTCTGTACGGTATTCTGTCGCCTGTGCGACATTTTGTCTCGAGGCGCTACTACTCTACCCCGCGGGACGTCGAGTGGTAACCGAGGAGAGTTCGGTGGGTTGGTGTTACAAGTTAGGTCATCTATCGATAGTACCAGACACGTAACCGAGGAGCTACCTAAGGTGCACTATAGTTAATTTTAAGAGAAATCATTAAAGCATAAAGTGCCCTGTTGGTACCCTACGTTTTAGACAGCATAATATCCAATCATCGTTATTGCTTCTCTAGACTTCAATCTGACCAACATCACATAGCAACAATGCCCGGAACTGTCATCCACCTAAGTGCTCCGGCAACTAACGGCATTTCTTCCAAGTCTGCTATGAGCTTGGCAAGACAGAGGTACGATGCTGAGCGAGACAAGAGATTTCGCAGTGACGGTATTGAACAATTCTCCTATTATACGAACCTCCCGCAGTTCGCCAAATGGAAGCAAGATATCTGGTATGACAAGAATGCCCCTGCAAGCCGCAACATGTCTGTACCCCAGGATGGTGATCATACGGATATCCTGATTATGGGTGCTGGCTATAGCGGCCTGGACCATGCTGCTCGACTGTTGGAAGCTGGTTTCAAGCCCGAGAATATTCGCCTCACAGACAATGCAAGTGGTTTTGGTGGCACATGGTACTGGAATAGATATCCAGGCTTAATGTGCGATATTGAGAGCTACATCTATATGCCCTTGTTGGAAGAAATAGGCTACATGCCCTCTCGCAAATACTGTTCTGGCGACGAGCTGCGACAGCACGCCGACAGGATTGCAGACCAGTATGAGTTGAGAGACAGGGCATGGTTTCGGACAAATGTTCGTGGAATGGACTGGGATGAACAGTCAAAGGATTGGCGAGTCACTATTACAACTATTGATCCTGATGAAGTTGAATCTGCCCCCAAGGTGATCCGAGCACGGTTCGTCATCATCACAGGCGGGTTTCAACTCCACCCACAAGTCCCCAACATTCCAGGGTTTGATAAGTTCAAAGGGTCCGTCTTCCATACGGCCCGATGGGATTACAATGTCACTGGTGGCTCGCCTACTGATTCCAACATGACCAAGCTGAAGGACAAGAATGTCTCAATTATCGGAACTGGAGCCACGTCCATCCAGGTTGTCCCGTCTATTGCAGATTATGTTAAACAGCTGAATGTGTTCCAACGAACACCCTCGGCTGTTGACAGACGCGACAACAGAAAGACAGATCCACATTGGTGGAAGACCGAGGTCGCTTGCCGCAAAGGTTGGCAGAATGAGAGGAGAGCCAACTTCAACAAATTTCTTCAGAATGCAAGCGTTAAGCCGGAAGTGAATTTGGTCAACGACGGGTGGACTGACCTACTTGCTTATAGTGCATTCATTGGCAACCCTGACCAGCACAAGCTGGCCAAGCGTGATATGAACGCCCTAATTGAAAACATGCACGCAATCGACTTTCCTCGCCAGGAGAGAATGCGCAAGAGAGTCGATGAAGAGGTGAAGGATCCTGCAGTGGCCGAGAAGCTAAAGCCATGGTATGCGGGATGGTGTAAGCGCCCGTGTTTTCATGACGATTATCTCCAGGCATTCAATAAGCCTCAGGTCACTTTGGTAGACACCGATGGCCAGGGTGTGACTGCCCTGACCAAGGACGGCGTCGTGTTTGGCGACAAGGAGTACAAAACCGACGTTTTGATCCTTGGCACAGGCTATGCAAGCCCATTCCTCTACAGCCCTGGTTTCCGATGCAACATCGATGTCAAGGGGCGTAAAGGGGCTGACCTAGAGAGAAAGTGGAACACAGGGATCACGACCTTTCACGGCGTCATGAGCCATGATTTTCCCAATTTGTTGTGGCCAGCCATGTACCATGGAGGCGCAACACCAAACTTTATAGATCTTCTGGACTACTGCGCACGCCACATCGCTGGTATTCTAGCCCAATCTCGGTCCAGAAACAAGCACACCGAGGGGGGTCCAGGTCTCTACAAGTTTAACTTTACTGTTGAAGTCACGGAACAGGGCGAGCAAGAATACACCAACCAAATTGCGGCTGGTGCTGTTACATTCGCAGCTGTTGCCGGATGCACGCCCAGCTACTTCAATTTCGAGGGAGAGGCAGATAGGAGTGCAGATATGTACAAGAAGACTAGGATGGCATTTTGGCCTGATGGTGTCTTTGCTTGGCAGGATATGCTGGATGAGTGGAGAGAGAAGGGCGAGTTTCCGGAGCTTGAAATCAAGCCTCTTGCCTCATGATAGGAGCTATATATAGTTTGGAATCAATTTCAGTGTTTGGACGCCTGCATCGTTTCCTTATGTGACTGAAATGAGTGAGTCGTGTTTGAAATCTAGTATGAAGAGCTGACCATTATATTTCCGATCAATTGCTTACAAGGAAAGATGGCGAATTAAGTTAAAGGCCAACTTCCAGTGAAAACATTTATAGAATTAATTGGAGGCCTTCTACCTTGCCGATGTACTTACATCATTGCTATTGAACCATGACTGCAATGTATTAAGCTCGCAGGAAGGCTTTAAATCTGGATACCATCCAGTTTACCAAGGTACACATAAGTACAGGAGAATGAACAGGGTAGGATTGTCAAGCTTTTTTCACAGCACCAGTTACCAAGTATAAGTTAATGTCACGATTATAGAAATAGAAATGTCACTATTCTACATCCCACCATCAGTGTGTCCTGTGTTGAGTAGCATCACCGGTCACATGATGGACTTTATCCCAATTAAAGCCAGATTCTACACGGAAAGTAAACTTTTCTCTTTAACAAGAGCTCCCACAACCTTCTCCTTCCTCAAAACGTTGATTTCTCCTTCGTTGAAGCCAAGTTTCTCCAGAATCTGGATCGTATGTTCCCCTAGAAGGGGGGGGTAAGAACGAATTCCAACTTTTGTATCGCTGAATTTAACAGCAGGTCCTGCAATGTCAGCATTTTGGGGGTCGGTTAGGCTTTCAGGGAGATTACCGAGTATTTTTATAGATCCTGACTTTGCCGCCGTATATGGAATCGTCTCAACCATGTCTCTGGCCTCCGTTTGAACGTGAGAAAAGACCTTTTCCATGGTGTTGATAGCAGCATAAGGCAGACCGCTTCCTTCAAACGCATTCAACCACTCTGCAGTAGATCTCTGGGAGAAGGCATCGTTCAATACGCCGAACAGTTCCTCCCTGTGAGCCACACGGTTAGGATTTGTCTTGAAACGTGGGTTCGTCGGTAGTGATTCAAGACCGAGGACTCTGCATAGGGTCCCAAACTGCTTGTCATTAGTTGCACCACAGACAAAATAGAGGTCCTTTGTCTGAAATGCATCATAAGGCACGACACTAGGATGTTGGGTTCCCCAACGCTCCGCTTCTTGACCAAGGTTTAGCCAAGTTAAAGCAACATTACTAAGCAAGGCTACCTGTGTTTCAAACAGAGATGCATCAATCTTCTGTCCTCGACCGCTTCGTTCTCGAAGAAGCAAAGCGGCCATGATAGCACCATGTGTGTATAGACCAGTGCTCAGATCTGTGAGACCGAGGCCTGGTCTGACCGGTGGGCCGTTTTTCTCTCCTGTCAGATGGAGAAGGCCTGCTTCGGCACCGGCAATCATATCGTAGCCTGCACGATTGGCCCATGGCCCTGAAGGTCCATATCCTAGAATGGTGTGAGTAATCAACGCCGAGCTGTCTGTGTTGCTTATTATTTACCTGAGATGCTTGCATGAATGATTCTAGGGTTTTGCTTGCTCAAGACGTCATAACCGAGCTTGAGTCGATCCAATGCGCCCGGACGAAAGTTGTCAATGCTACACCGTGTTAACAGACTTCTAGCCTCTTTAGCTACTTAGTAAGCTTTCACTTACATCACATCAGCTTCTCGTGCAAGTTTGAGAAAGATATCGCGTCCCCTTTCCATCTTCAGATTCAGGCAGATGGACAACTTGTTCCGATTGACAGCGGCGAAATAATTTGAGATTGGTCCAGCTTCAGGTTTCCCTAGGCATCTCATCTCATTAATACTACCCTCATACACGAAGAAGGGAGCATTAAGTCCTGACTTGCAGGCGGCATAATGGCTTTGTTTTAGGGAAATTTTAACAAGAACTAGAGGCGATTAACAGAAGGATTTTTACTTACAAGCAGATGCTTCTCCTGAAACACGCCAATATCGAGTATCGTCCTATACTCCTGGTTAATATGAAAATGCTATTAATAGGTAATATATTAGGTTGCAATCAACTTGCCCCTCGATCAACGTCTTCAACTTTAATAACATCAGCGCCGTAGTCGGCCAGGATCTGGGAACAGTAGGGAGCCTGTTATCATGTTAATTAACCCTCGGGGCATTTGTATTCCCCTTATTGCTTACTGCAAGGACTCTGGATAGATCCAAGATTTTAATGCCCTTTAGAGGCCCATTAGCCTTGTCAGGGCGGCATTTTGAAGAATAAAGGCGTTGAAGGGTGTATTTCGGCAATACTCTCTGATGCCTGCTATTAATTCGGCAAACTGCCAACATTTTCAATGATAGAGATAATCAAATTCCTTATAGGTAGAGAGTACTGTTTGTCAGTTGATATTTAATAGCTGAAGAATATGATAATTCCCTGAGACCTTGTACTTACTTTATATAATGTATCAAGATAAGATTATATACTTAATTAATTTGTAAATTAAAACCTGAGAAGTATTAAAGAATTAATTAAAGTACTAAGTATAAGTCTTATAAATCTTTCGCTTTCAACTTGTATATATATTATATATAATATTAGTAATAAGATAAATTCACTTTAAGTTTTATAATTTAACCTCTAAAACCTAAAACTGAATTAATAAATAGTTTAATAA
>JABCQV010000659.1:0-18687 GCA_013186375.1 Fusarium aywerte | reverse complement strand
GCTTAATATATAGCTATAGACTTTAATGCCTTTTAAAAAGGCAGCTAAATCTATCTCTTTTTAGACTTTAAAGACCCTAATAATAGTAAATAAGGCTTAATTTTAAATTAAATACCTTATTAAATAAATTAAAAGGCATTATAATAGCTCTTTAAAGTTAATTATTAAGGCTTTATATTATCTTTTTAAGGGAGCTAAAGTAATTATATATAAGGTTACCTTATTAGCAGTAAAAAATAAAGAACTTTAATAAATAAATAGAATATTAAGTTAATATTATAAATAAAAAAGAATTAAACTATAAAAAGGAGGGGCTATAACTATATAGGATATATTATAAGTAATTAATTAAATAGATATTAATATATAGGTAATAGGTAAATTATTTAAAAGTAGTAATTAAAGAAGGTCAGTTAGACTGGGCATTTAGCGATATAGTATATACAGTAAGACTAGGTATAATATAAGGACCTATTAGGTAGTTCTAAAGGCATTTAGAGATAAATATAGTAAGTAGTTTTAATTAATTAGCTGTATTATAGTTATCTAATTATTTATATAATGAAGGGTGTAAGGATTTTTAGGACACTCGCTTGTCTGGGACACTCGCTTATCATACACGTTATGTTTAGTTGAAAAATATCATCAAGACGAAAGCTCTTTCTATCCGTATATAGAAATGTAGTTGTAAGAGGACGACCCACTCTAGCTCTAACCACAACTCAATGCGTCGCGTGAACCTCCCATCGTCATTCAACTCAACCAGCGCAAAACGAGTAATCGCCAAAACAATTGACCGATCCTAACTAATAATTCCCGCAATCAAAACCGCAATGGACGACGAATACGGCGCCGACGACGAGCTCCTGGCTGCCATGGCCGCCGCTGATCCAACGCCCGTCGCACGACCAGTTCAGCAACCTACACCAGCAAAGATCCAGCAACCAACGCCGCAACGACTCGACAAAGCGCCTCCTTCTGCCTCAAGCGCCGGCAAAGTTGTGCAGCCAACCCCTCAGGCTCTTCCTCAGAAACAGTCTGGCTCAACTATCTTGGTATCTCCACGTCAGCGAGGAAATCCTGTCCTCACGAGTATCCGGTCTATGCCATGGGAGTACAGCGATATTCCAGCCGACTACGTCTTGGGGCTGGGAACATGCGCCCTGTTCTTGAGGTGTGTAACTATGCGACATCTTAGGCGTTGCTATTTATACTGATATTTCATAGTCTCAAGTATCATCGCCTTCATCCCGAGTACATCTACACACGAATCCGTAACTTACAGGGTAAATACAACCTGCGCATTATCCTCACCATGGTCGACATCCCCAACCACGAAGCCTCTCTGAAAGAGCTCTCCAAAACATCCCTCGTAAACAACGTCACTCTCATCCTCTGCTGGTCCGCCGCCGAGGCCGCGCGCTATATCGAACTGTACAAGAGCTACGAGAACGCCACTTTTGGCGCCATCCGCGGCCAGCAGCCGTCGAGCTACGGCGAAAAGCTAGTCGAGTTTGTCACGGTGCCCAGAAGCTTAAACAAGTCGGATGCAGTTGCCGTGGTGAGTAACTTTGGTAGCTTGAGGAATGCCATCAACGCGGATGCGGAGCAGCTCGGTATGCTCAATGGCTGGGGAGGTATCAAGGTGAAACGGTGGGTTTCTGCGGTTGAAGAGCCGTTCAGAGTAAAGAAAGCTGCGAAGAGAGGCACGAAGGCTTCCGAACGAACAGCGAGACTTGATCAAGCACTGCCCCTTTCTCGGGTACCTCTTCGAGATATGCCAGCTGCTGCAGCATCATCTTCGCGGCAAAACCTCACCGAAGAAACGTCTTCTTCTGAAAAGCCTCAGGATCAGGCATCAAGGCAATTCCAGTTTATGGACAACACCGACGACGAGGACGATGAAGAAGCTATGCTTGCCGCTGCTATTGAGGCGTCGAAGAAGACTGCCCAGACAGAAGAGGCCAGTCGTACGAGCCAGACAGATAAGGATGAAGAACTTGGTGGAGGTATAGCAGCTGCCCTGCCAAGGCTGAGGGAGAACGACTAAACTGTCCCCTTGAATCGGATTCTTTTCCTTCTGAGTACCTGCAAAGTTGCTCGATTAGGACACAGATTTCATTAGCTTTGTAGGACTATTGAGATAAGCGTATGGGTCGTGATATCTACTACTGCTGTTGTCCACGAGGCAAATAGGCATAACTCTAGAGACCGCTTACATTTGCGCTGCTATGATCACACGATCAACGTGCAAGTCGATTTCAGAGCCCTCGATGTCCAAGGTTCACGTCCGATCTATCTAACGTCCACGGAAACTCGATGGATTCCGACCCATTTCTGATATACTGATACGAAGGATGGTATAAAATCGATCCGCACCAATGCATACAAAATCGACTTCGGTTTCTGTTATTGTTCCGAGGCCCATCGGCTGTGGTGTGGGAGAAGTCATGAGCTATGAATGCTCAGGCTTGAGATCTTATAGAACCTCATAGATGATTTTCCGACAACGCTCTTTAATTAGAGTGTTGATACGAATTCCAGATTGACATAAAAGGCTGCACGAATACAACTTGTCGCAAGTTGAGAATAGCTAGGTGCACTTGCATATATTGCCTAGACAAGTTCAAACAAGATCTAAATCCAGTGCTCTTGGCACCTTTGGATCTTTTTGTGTCACTATCTATGCCATTGAATCTTTATTTCAAATGCAGTATTATATTATTTTTGTTTATTCAGAGTTGAGAATGTCTGTTCGAGATCATCATTAAAGACCCTTCCATACGCCCCTATTCATAACTGTCATCTCGTCTTCCCACTAGCCCGTCAATTCATACCATGCCTTTCACATCGCTCTAAGAACCTCCATCTCGCTTAGCGTACTCCTCTTCCATAGCCTCCTCGTAAAGTCGATCAGCCTCCAACTCAGCTTCCGTCTTGGGTCTTGTCACTCCCGCGCCAGTGTTTGCGCCTGCACCGGTAGCAACGCCAGTACTGTTGTTCTGTTCTTGCTGCCGTTGCGGGGTTTGAGAGGAAGTTGTGGTGGTTGACTCTGAAAAAGCTGGGAGACCCATGTTGTTGATTTGTGGGAATTAAGATCTGATAATTGGTTTGAAAGTAGTTGATTTAAAGTTGAGGAATTATAAGAAGCGTCTTTTGGAATTGTACTGAAGCTGCTGAGTTGTTACCATGACTGATATTTAACAACCTCTTATACACTTGGTGTGGCAAAGCTGTGGCGAGTGAGTACGTCACTTGTGGCTGAAGCTGTCGTGGAAACAGCAAAAGGAAACGGCCAGTCACGTATACCAGATAAAGTTCTAAACTCTAGAGCTCCGTTTTGACCCGTTGAAATAGGACACCATGACCTTTCTTTCGTTTGTTGATGGATGTCATTCTCAAGTTCGAATTCTGATTGGATGGAGTCTTAATAGGCTACAGATCCAGGGTCTTGCTTGTGACATCATGCCATGAATCCAAGCTTCTTAGTTGTGTTCCAAGTCTTGAATTGCAAAGAAATTTGTATACTTCTATCAATCTCTGTAACTGGACCGAAAGAAAATAAAATACAGCCATCGTGGTGTGCTTTTTACAGAAACGCGGATATAATCACGTCCAACTTGAATTCAGAATGACAACCAAGGGTATTTGCTCCCGCCTTAAACATGTCGCTTTTTATAATTCGTGGGCGTCTTTCCTAGGCTCAGCTAAACTCTCGAGCCTCACCAATATCGCACACATCAAATACACCTATTTCTGGGATGCCTCTCTTGCGTAGAGCTTCCTTTAGCACCTTGGGTGGATCCAACACTTCCTCCATCGTGAGCGCCCAGGTGCCCCAATGTATACCCATCGCCCGCTGGCATTTTGTGTCGCGAAAGATTTCAACAGCATCATTCGGATCGGCATGCACAGGCGAGAAGGCTTCGCGAGGATAGTAGGCGCCAATCGGTATCAGACCTAAATCGAAAGGTCCTCGGAACTCGCCAATCTGTTTGAATTGAGGACACCTTGGAAGGTGGTCGTATTCAGCGCTGTAATCATCAGTTCCGGCAGGAAGGTTTGGGACAGATCGGTAGCCCGTGTCACCACCGAACCAAACTGACTTTCCACCAGACTTCACACTCCACGAACACCAGAGGGTAGTATCGCGGTCGAACAAACCTCGAGCAGAGCTGTGTTGTGCTGGCAAGGCTGAGATGCGCGCGCTGATATCGCGTGTGTTATCCCCGTCCTTGACTGTAACAGTGAGGTCGGCATCCTCCCACCAATCGAGTTCAGTAACATAATTGATGCCTGCCTTTCGGAACCAAGTCTCTAGACCCAATCCAACAAAGAATTGGGCGTCGGGGTGGTATTTTTGAACCTCCAGGATAGAGGAATGTGAGAGATGATCATAATGTGAGTGGCTGATGAGGACAGCATCGACAATGGGAATATCCTTGATGTCGCAAGGCTTGGAAGTGAAACGCTTTGGACCCATAAAGCTGAATGGAGAGCATCGATCATCAAATACAGGATCAAAGAGGACTCTTAAACCTGAAGGGTATTCGACATAGTAGCAGGCATGACCCAGCCATGTCGCACGGATCTTATCAGTAGTCTCGCGCTCGGTATTCCATTGGGGCTTAACAACTGGTACAGTAGGAGGAGACAAATTGGGCTTCTTGAGATCTCCGGTGATAGAGGGCCTAGAATGTTCAGTTTCTGGAACAGAAGACGCTTTGCGCAAGCTTTCACATACCACCAAATTTTCCGGACCATGGAACCAAAGTTGGGAACGCTTGCGCAGGAAGGATAAGGGTTCTTGAAGCCTACGACGGACCCACGCTTGAGGCGATGGTGAGGATTGGAGACAGCTTCATCTGGAATATTAGATCGGCCTGGAATTTTTGAAACAGCGGTGGTAGCAGCCATGGAGCCACGAGGCGCGTTCTGTGAAGCCAATTCGGTCGGCTTCAGATGTGATGAAGCACCACCTACTGTGGGAGCCATGATGGAAGAAGATGCCGAGGAAGCGGTCGAGTATGCGAGTGCAGCAGCCGACCTAATATTTGATGTTGATCCCAAATGAAGACTGAGTCGACGGATCGTCGAATAAGTACGCGGCATGTGGGAATGTTATATCCCAGACCGGAGACTTCGGGGTCTTGCAGAGTTGCACCAGGTAGGGGTGGGCAGATTAAGGCGGACAGGGAGAAGATTGAATATCTCTCGAAGGTGACACGGACGCCGCAACAACAGAATGAGGGGAAGAAAGCAAAGAAGAAGGACAAAAAAAGAACGAGTCGAGGGAGACGAAGGAGGTTAGTGAGTCTAGACAAAAAAGTAAAATGGAGAGAGGTCAGTGAGTTGGACGATTAACCTGCAAGAGCGGACCTATTGTGGTGAGGCTATGACAATTGCAGTATAGGCAGGCAGGTGCGTTCCTCCGGATCAACAATGGATAGAACGATCATGGAAGCCACAGAAGCGCAGAAGAACCAACAGTGCCGAGATTAGCACCAAGGGACCTGGAAGGTCTTAATTTTGCCTGTTTTACCGGGGGATTTTGTGTTGAGCGAGCACCTCAATTATGTATGATTACACAAACAATACGAAATGGAGATAACTTGAAAGTCCATGACATCCATATCTGCACAATTGTGTAGTAGCACAGCATGCCTACTAGTGATGGAAACTAGACTAGTGGCACCACTCGATAACTCGGGTAGAATGCTCTACCGCTACTAGAGTACCTTAGTTTAGGTACTAGGTAGTAGGTGCCTATAGTAGTCTGCTTTGACCTAACTGACCTAGGTAGTATGTTAGTACAGTTGAGTTTTGATAGTTACCTCCAGTTCAACAGCTATAGACATCATTATCACATGGTGCAGACTGGCACATATTTTTCATAACTTGATTTACTGCCCCAGAAGACCCTTCCTCGCCTCGCGGAGTTGACAAAGCTCTTCCGCGCGCAAATTACAATCTTCCCGACCCCCGAAATGGCTTCTTAAAAGGATGATCATTTAATAGTGTCCGGGGAAATAGCAGTTCCGAATGCAACCAAACACGTGGTATCCTGGTCGATTCTCGAATTTCCACGTTTTTCCATAGAATTAGCTGCTGATTTACCGAAATCACGGCCATAGCTTCCACTAGTTAGTACAGGCCTTGGATTGTCGCCAACTATTATGTGAGTCGCAGCCTAAGATAAGTAGGTGTCATTAAACCAAAAGCAGTCTTGCCGGAGCACCCCTGACAAGGTGCTTACTACCCCTGCCATAGCCATGTGGTGCCCTTGCACCGCCGTTCGTCCTGTCAGTCAGCTTACGACGTTGGCTTATTATTACCACGTATGCATATTCAGTCAGAAACAATATCTTCTCATGCTTTAAGTAACTATACGTTCTTCATCAAAGCCAGCTCTCGAATAGAATCGTGGTATCCTTTCTAGAAACACCAAAAACAACCAGGTATCAACCATTACTCGCATGTCCGTCAATGCTCAACTCAAACTCGCTCTCGTCAAAGGCGCGCGTACTGTATCCACAAGAAGAAAAGGGAACGAAGCGTAATATAGACACGGACCAGCCAGACGCAACTGTTTCCAAACAATCAACCAGTCCATCATCTCAGCCAAACGCCAGAAAACAAAGAAGACCGCCCGAAACATTAATCGTCATCATAACCGTCTTGAAAGATTGCTTCATACGTAGCCATCATCACATATCGAACTGTCGAGTGTCTTCGGCCATTTCCTCGCTGCCGAGCTCCTTCTCAAGTTCTTCCGTCACAAAACCTTCATAATCGTCAAGGCTCCTCTGGACATGAATCTTGAACTTGATGACATCGTTGAGCATTCGGTCAATTTCCGTGTGAAGCTCTTCCCGAAGGGCGTTGGCTTGAAGCACAAGCTGTTCATACCTGGTAGGCTAGTCAGTACATATTACTTCAAACGCAGGTTGGATTTTCACTTACTCAATTGTCGTGTTGATTTCCCGTTGTTCCAGAATCTGAACATTCTCAGACAAACCGGCCCGCATTCGGGACAGTTCCTTCTCCATCTTCTCGATGTGTGCATCAGACGCCAACTTCTGCGCTGTTGTGACCTCTTTCGTCTTTTCGTATTCTTCTTCAGCCGCGCGAACACGATGGTTGAGAGCCTCCACCTCGCTACGCCTGTCTTCAATGGCCTCCTTGATACCATCCAGCAGGTCGTGGTCCTTCATCATCTCATCCATTGCTGCCGCTCGTCGATCTGAAATCTCTTTGCGTAGCGACAAGAAGCTGTTGCGAATTTGACCTCGAAGGTCCAAGTTCAGGATATGACCTGCTTGGTACCCAGTGGTAGGATCAACTAGAAGACGATCTGCTGATGACGGCCCTGATGAGCCTTTCAAGTTGGAAGACGTGAAATCGGAACTGTCAGCAACCATGACCTGAAGTTCAAACTCTCTGCCCTTGGCATTAGCCGCTGTTGAGGGGATCAGTGCAATCTGATAGGCCATTGTGTTGTATCGATCAACCATCTGTTCCAGCTCATCCAGTTTTCGGCTCGCCTCTATTTCTCGCTCCGATACCTTCTTCTTCACTTCCTCTAGTCGCTGGCCTGCAAACTCAATGCCCTTTTGTAACCGCTCGCGCTCCGCAGTCATGCGGTCAATATCCTGCATGCTGATTCCCTGAGCATCAACTGCCTTTTGCAGGCTACGTCGCTCCTCGTCGGCTTCGTGGAGTTCTTCCATAAGTTTGTCGAGCTCTTCTTGTAGAACTTGAGACCGGCCCTCGTACCTTTCGGACCGTGCCGTTGCCTGCGCGTTGTACTCCTCGAACTTGAGCTTGTCCTCTTCCATAATCTTGAAGTGGTGATCGAGAACTGCGGGGTCCGGTGTTGATTTTTCCAAATCCTCAATTTCTTGGAGTAGTCGAGCATTCTCGGCCTCCAGCATGTCGAGCTCGGATGTATATTTTGAGTTTGATCGCTCGAAAGCGGCTGCCATAGACTGAACATGGGGTGCCAAAACACGTTCAGCTTCTTCATCGCCCATGTCTTCATCCATAGCTAGCCAATCTCGGTAACCGTTGCTGAGAAAGTCAAAGATAATGCGATCGCCACTAACGTCAATGCCGGCTTCCATACAAGCTTCGTCGTACTGGCAGTTCACATAACCGTCAAGCATCTGAGCGAGCTGCATCATCCAGTGAAGCAGACGAAGGAATGTACTCCAGTTCTGTCCTCCGACCGCAGCAATTTGACTCTTTGTGATACTCCTCTCGAACGGGTATCGCATCTGCTTCAATAGAGGAGGGACCTCCTGGTCAATGTTCTTTTGGAACTTGTGGCTAGGATCGATGCGATGGTAAAGCCATTGAAACATATAGTTAAAGTCCTTTTGCGTTGGTGATTTTAGAACATTTTGCGACAGAACGTGCTTCATTTCCATCTCAAAGTTATGTTGAACCATGTATTCCAAAATCTCTTGTCCAATTCGGGCTTGGAAAGATCGATCTTTCAGAGGCCGCGGGTCGCGGGGGACACCAGCAGGCGCGGGTGTGGTCTGAAAGAAACTCTGGTGGTGGCTAGCCGCCGGCGCAGTGGATTGACGGGGTCGGTATACGCTGCTTCGTCGATCGCCATCAGTAGACACTCGCTTGGTAGCGGTCCCAGGAGTAAATGTCGATTTCGGTGCAAAGGAGGAGCGCTTTACGGAGGATAGGCCTAGGTCTGCAAGATTTGTTCCAGATGACGATCGTTGAAACATGGGCTGGCTAGGGCGCGGCATGGCAAGGGAATGCCTAGATCCCGATATGGAGCGCACATGGCTGCCTGGGTAGTTGCCGCCAATATTGGAGCTGGATCGCTTCATAGTCGAACCGGGCTGTGGAATGGCGCTATTTGAACTGATACCTCCAAGGGTCTATGTTGAGAGTTAGAGTTTTATCCCAATCGAAGTGTAAACAATATTCTACCAATGGCGCATAAGCTGGTAGAAAATGTCGGGGCGTCGCACCTCTCTGGGTCTACGGACGCTCCAAAGGCCCGTATCTTGGGACATGTTCTAATGAAAGGAACACTATGCGACTGCAATGGTGTGCATGCGCAATATATAAGAGTGTCGTGAGTTGCGGTATACGCGGGGGGTTGTCGTCGTAATGGTGTTGATGCAAGGTGGGATGTGAAAATGCGTAAGGCTTCTAACGGAGTAGGGGAGATTGGGCGTTACAAAAGTGTTGCTCGGGAGCAAAGTAAACAAACCATGAATTCGGTTTGATTGGCTTAAAGTTTCTAACGTGGTTGCAGGTGGAGTCGCGTTGAGCTGGCAAAGCGGGTCGTCAATCTATATCGCACGTGATCGCAACTTCGAGTTTCATGCGACTAACGGAAAGAGAGAGACGGGAACCGTTTGGTACGGTCGGTAGGTACGTACTTCGGCAGCTTACTCACCTCAACTGCAAGCCTCGGTCCAGATCGGTCACGCTCCCGACTTGACTCCACGCCTCCACGTTCTTGAACTCCACGGCCCGGCCTCCGCAGACAAGCACATGCATTTAATGTTTCCATCATCATCGGTCAAGACTCTTTAGCAGTTCCTTCTTACAACTTTATCCATTGCGACTCTGTTGATGAGGTGAGAGCCGTCTTGACGGCTAAACATCATCAATCATGTCTATCCGCGAGGATCTAGTGACCTCTGCAGTGAGTTACACCATCATCTCAGCCTCCCTAGCAATTCATTTGGAAACTGTACATACTAACTCCTGAACAGATTCAATGTCGGTAACTCTTTCGCGATAGAAATACCAATGCGCCGACTAACCTGCTGCAGTTCTACAAGACCCCAGCGTCGCGTCATCATCGGTCGAAAGCCGCATTTCGTTCCTTCGAAGCAAGAACTTAACCCAAGAAGAAATCGACGCCGCGCTATCTCGAACAGGTGGCAGCGCACCCTCAGCTCCCACCGCGCCTTATCCCAGCGCTCCCGCTGGGCCTCCTCCTAGCCAACAATACTTTCCCCCCTATCCACAACATGCTTGGCAGCCACCACCTCCTCCTCCGCGCAGGGACTGGAGGGATTGGTTCATCATGGCTACAGTGGTCGGAGGAGTGTCTTATGGTCTATACGAGCTAGGCAAGGTATGCTTCTGCAATCGCGACTGCTTCAATGATATACACTAACATGCGACCAGCGTTACGTATACCCCATGGTAGCACCTCCGACACCGGAGAAGCTGGAACAGGACAAGAAATCGATCGAGGATCAATTCGACCGAGCTTTTACACTGGTTGAGCAGCTTGCCAAGGATACGGAGAGCTTGAAGAACGCCGAGAAGGAGCGAACTGAGAAGCTTGACGCGGCGATCGCGGACCTTGAGACAGTTATGACTGACCTCAAGGCTGCCAACCGACGACGCGATGACGATGCGACCCGAATTAGGGACGAGGTTCAGTCTCTCAAGGACGCGATTCCCAAGGCTCTCGAAAACCAGAAGTCTTTGACTGATGGTCGCCTGCGCGAGATCAACACTGAGCTTACCAGTCTAAAGACATTGGTTTCTCAGCGCATGAGCGCCAGCAACACCACTTCAGGCTCCTCAAGCATGAATTACATGCGAAATGGAGGCGGAAACATGAACGCCGGTGGTAGCACAACCACTCCTGCTGCTGCTTCTACTCCAGCTGCTAAGACCAACGGAGAGAAGACCGGGGTTGAGTCGGCCACCACTACCCCTGCTGCGGAGGTTCCTAAGCCAACGTTCCCCTCTGCTCCTCAGCTGAACCGTTCTTCTTCCCCTCTTGCCAACATGAGTGGCAAGAAAGCCATTCCCGCCTGGCAGATGGCCATGGCCAACCAGAATGATACCTCTTCGACTCAGGTCAAGGCGGACGAGTCCAAGGCCGGCGCAAGCTCAAGCTCTTGAAAAAAGTACTGAAGCTTACTTCACTTAATTGTACAGTATTTTATGCATCTATAGTTTTGGGATAATACGGGGTTGCTTGATTGGGCATATTTATGCTGCGAGATGGTATTGTAGCGTTATATCATGACATACTGTCAATTTTAACATTCTGGGCATGTAACAGATTTAGTGATTCAATGTTGATCGATATCTGTCAGTTGCAAGGGAATATGTATCAGACTCGAAGGTTGTATTAAGGGCTTGTGCCAAGATGACTGTCTTGCTTTTGTTCTGATAATCGAACTCGCTTGCGCTTGCGTCGCGCTTACATGCATCCCCCTGCTAACTCTGCATGCAACTCAACCTTGAAGATTCCGCAAGAATTACCAATTTGGGCCGAGACTGGAGACCATGAGCATTAACAAACCTGTCAACGCATTGACCGCAACCTTTGTTTTCTGGGGCTTTGTTAAAAATCTAGTCAAAAATTGTAAGTTGAACATGTTTTCAGATGCTGGTTGATTATGTCAAATCTCCGAAGGGGTCCCGTCTCAAACCTAAAGGGCTAACTAGTAGAGAGCGTCGTCCTGTCTCAACGTCACTCTGAGGATATGGAAGCTAACTAACGTTAAGCGCTTCGAAACGTTGGGTTGGTGTGGCCCCATATTCTATCCGTGCCGAGGCACATTGAAATAGCCCATCGCCTCCTTCAACGTATAGGATGGAATTGGTCTTCTTTTCTGCCTAACTTGTTACTTTTGCATACTTCTTTGTCGACTTGCATATACACTTCCTTTTCTCTTCTTCTGCTGTTGAAAGAAACCGAGGCATCTTCTGGGTAGACCACACCCATCTGACACACTCACAAAAGTGGCAAAGCAAGAGTGTCATGGATGTTTAAAAACGGCCCATACCTTACATGGACTTTCATGCGATCTCAAATCTTGAAAAGAACTTGTGATTGGCCTTTGTGTGGGGAAGAATCGCATTAGACCTCGAAGAGTTTCCCGACTCTTTGTTGACTTATAACTACTGTACGACAACTCACTCACCACTCCTTTATTCTGTCGCCCCTCTATTGCCAGCACATCTTTCTCGGGTCGCTTCTTTATCAGAGGATATATTTGTACTTCAAATATATGAAGTTGATATAGTGCTCAGTTGATGTCGAGCCTTTTTCACTGACACTATAATTCAGTTATCGCCGGCTGAATCACTTACATCATCATTCATAACTACAACTCAACTTCTCCTACTATCCAACAACTTTCACAACTCTACCAAGATGAATCTCGAAACGATAAAGACAGTTATCCCATTACTTCCCTTGATTGTCCGCCAGTCCTTCTTACACGTCCTTCACCTCTCCGACTCGTCCAAATACCTCGACATACGAAGCGCTGTCATGATCGCCTGTCTCCGCGTTATACTCACACCCAAAACTCCTCATAGTATATCCGCTATCCAAAGATTTACTGTTCGGGACCCAGGAGTCAAAGGGCATATCTGGGTTAGCAAATACGCGAGTCCACCGCCTCCCGAGACATCAATCCGCGATGCCTTCATCGCCGCCCTCGAACTCACCGGAGGCTCCACCTGCCGCGTCCCCGTGCCCGAATTCACTAATGTCCAGGCCGAGTGGACCGGTTATCGGAGCGGTGTGACCCGTAGCACCCCGTTGCCTGACGTGTCGGAGCGGGAGCGGTATCACGGCATGATGAAAGACTGCAAGAGTCCAACAACTGTGCTGTACTTGCACGGCGGTGCTTACTATCTCTGTGACCCTGCTACACATCGTCCTACGACGAAGAAGCTGGCGCAGTTGACGGGTGGTCGGTGCTACTCTGTGCGCTATCGTCTGGCGCCACAGCATCCATTCCCTGCGGCGTTGCTTGATGCTTTTGTTTCTTATTTCACTTTGTTGTATCCTCCTCCAGATGCCTACCACGACCCTGTGCAACCGGAGCATATTGTGATTGCTGGTGACAGGTATGTCTCGAGTCTAAAAGTTCACTTGGCTCAAGTGTATCACGAGTACTGACTGACAACTTACAGCGCTGGCGGCAATCTTTCACTCGCACTACTCCAACTCATCCTTGAACTCCGGAAACAAGACTCTCCGATCTTGTGGCACGGCGAACTACGCCAGGTTCCCTTGCCAGCTGGCGTAGCACTAAACTCTCCATGGCTCGACGTTACACAAAGCTCCCCGACATGGGAAGCATCCACGCCAACACCATTTGATTATCTCCCCAAGCCCGAAACCCTGGAACAGCTCACGATACCTCCCTGTGAGGCATGGCCGGCCAATCCGCCAAGACGCAACTTGTACATCGCCGACGACCTCGCCGCCCACCCCCTGGCATCTCTCGTCATGGCGCGCAGCTGGAAAGGGGCGCCGCCTATCTATCTCTGTACCGGATGGGAGATTCTTGCGTACGAGGATAAGTTCCTTGCGCGCCAACTCGAGGCCGACGGAGTGCGGGTGGTTTTTGAGGAGTACCAGGGTATGCCTCATTGCTTCGCGATGATGCTGCGTAATGCTCCTGCCACGCCGCGGTGTTTCAAGGGATGGGCGTCTTTTATAAGTACAGCAGTTGAGAATCCTGACAGCATCAAATCAAGTGCTGTCATGATCAAGTCCAAGTCGTGTGAGGAGGTGCCATTGAGGTTTGATCAACTGAGTGATGCTTCAGAGGAGGATTTTAGACGGAGGATTTTGACCAAGACAGGGTTAGAATATCAAGACTTGGAAATACCCGTAGCTAAGCTGTAGGTAGCTATTACCATACCAGGATCGTGGAAAATGAGTGGAACATACAACATGGTAAATATATGACGGAGGTCTTGGGTTAGTATTTACTTATTATTGTAAATATTCTTTTCCCTGTTAAGATATCATCAGAGGATAGTATTTAAACGATTGGCGTCGATCCTGGTTAGGGATCTGTCTTACATGCACTCTACCCAGCAACTAAAGCTTAAATAACCGGCACGCTCGGAGCGTACCAGAGCCAAGATTTACACAATCCCAGCATTCACATCCTCTACGACAACTTCCCAGATATAAACCAACTTCCCCCAAGCATCAATTGCTACATCTAAACATTCACCCTCCCTTCACAAGTTCCATTTCTCTTCGGCTCCGCCTCCACTCCATCCGATCCGATCCCCGAGACCGGCCCGCAACGGGGGACGGACCCACCAAACTTTTAATCCGCAATGTCGTTGGTCTCTCAACCTCAAGACGCCGACGCCGCCTCGAAAAACGACGAGCCAGACCCAACTCGTCCCAATTCTAACCCCGAGGGTTCCCCAGCCATGGAGCGCCACAAAAAGGCCGTCACCTCGATCGCCTCAGCCGTCCGCGGCTTCTTCGAGCGCCGCGAGCCCTACCGCATCTTTCACGGCAGCACAAACAGCACCCGGCCCCAGAACACAGGCAAACCCGTCGTCGACATCAGCGCCCTCCGCAATGTCCTCCAGGTCGACCGCGCCACTCGCACAGCTCTCGTGGAGCCCAACGTGCCCATGGACAAGCTCGTCGAGTCCACGCTGAAACACGGCCTCGTGCCGCCCGTTGTCATGGAGTTTCCGGGTATCACAGCCGGAGGAGGTTTTGCGGGCACCGCGGGCGAGAGTTCCTCGTTCAAGCACGGATTCTTCAACGATACGGTCAATTGGGCCGAGATGATCCTGGGAAACGGCGAGGTCGTGCGTGCGTCGCGGGAGGAGAACGCTGATCTGTTTCGGGGCGCCGCTGGAGCTGTTGGTTCGCTGGGCATGACGACGCTTCTTGAGCTTCAGCTGCAGGAGGCCAAGAAGTTTGTCAAGACTACATACCACCGTACCAGCAGTGTCGCCGAGGCTGTCGCTCGTATCCGCGCCGAAACCGAAAACCCGTCGAACGACTACGTTGACGGCATCCTCTTCTCCAAGGATCATGGTGTCGTCGTTACTGGTACCCTGACTGATGATAAGCCCGCCGACACCAAGCCTCAGACCTTCAGTGGTGCTTGGGATCCCTGGTACTACCTCCACGTTCAAGATCGCACTCGTAACGTTCCCTCTGCCGGTGCTACTGTGTCCGCCGAATCTGCCTCGTCCTCTCCCGTTGATTACATCCCTCTTGCCGAGTACTTCTTCCGTTATGACCGGGGTGGTTTCTGGGTTGGAGCAGCTGCATTCACTTACTTCAAGGGTGTTCCGTTTACACGTTTCTTCAGATGGTTCCTCGACGACTTTCTGCACACCCGCATGTTATACCGCGCTCTTCACGGCAGCGGCGAATCTGCCCGCTTCATCGTTCAGGACCTAGGTCTTCCCTACAAGACTGCTGAGACATTCGTTGACTACACTGCTGAGAACTTCAACATCTGGCCCCTCTGGCTGTGCCCCTTGAAGCAGACACCTCCACCGACTTTCCACCCTCACACTGGCGAGACAACCGCTGCTGCTGACGGTGCTGTGACAACCCCACCATCTCTGAACATCGGTCTTTGGGGCTGGGGTCCCTCCGACCCTGAGGAATTTGTTGCCAAGAACCGCGCTCTCGAGGATAAACTCGTTGAGCTTGGTGGTTTGAAGTGGCTTTACGCGCATACCTACTACAACGAAGAGGAGTTCTGGAAGCTGTACGACCGACAATGGTATGAGGCGCTACGAAAGAAGTATCACGCCGAGACACTACCTACAGTTCATGACAAGGTAAAGGTTGATGTTGAAGCACGAAAAGAAGAACGTCAAAAGTGGAAGCGCTCCATCAAGAGCAAACCTCCGCTGGGCGGCCTTTATGGTATCTGGAAGGGCATCCAGAGCAAGGACTACATGCTCCACCGACATGCGGAGTGGAAGTACAAGGAGGAAAAATAGATGGATACCCATGTTTGTGTATGAATATCACATAGAGTTTTGTAAGATCATTAAGAGCAAGTCATGGAAGGCATGTTCTCGCATGCTCGGATATTGGCAATTGTAGCCAGATGTATGAGCCATAGACACAAATTAGAGTACACTCAATTGTTTGGGAATACATTATTTTTCTATATTCCAAATATTGTACTTTCTTCCAAGCGCCAATTGACCCTGTCTATGGGCCCTAAGGTTCCTGATATATCTTCCAGGAGAGACCGCATCCCCGTTATGTACACAAGCTCTCAATGACCATCATTGCTGGCTCAATTAGGGGATCTCAGTGTCAGTCTCCACTGTGCGAGATGCGCTTCTATCGTCATCCGCTTATTCGTCTTCCAATGCATCTAGTTGTCTCCCGTTGTAGTCGTCATGTTCATGATATGCTTCTGAGCCTGGTCCATGACTGTATGTGAACCAAGTCTACAAGCAAAAAGGTCCCGTTCCTGAAAGGTTGACGAGAAGTAGAAGGGTTATGAGGCTTTCAAAGTTAAGTCCTTTACTCCTTGATAGCGTACTCGCGCTTGAACATATCGTCAACCTTGGTCAGGTAGTAAGTACCAGGGATGATGGTAGAGGCGTCACCCTTGGGGGTGTAGTCCTTCTGGAGATGGGCCTGCTTTCGGAGGTCGCACATCTAAACACATGATTAGCATACATTCGATACAACGGCAATGACCATTCTTTGCTTACCTGGTCGTAGGTCTCAGGGGGGACAGCACGGCGGGCCTCAAGACGAGTGGGAATGTCCAACACGCTGGAGATCTTCTCGATGCTACCGTTGATACGGAAAGACAGGAAACTGGCAGCAAGACCGGAGCCGTAGCTGAAGAGACCAATTCGCTTGCCCTCGAGGTCCTTGTTGTCGACAACGCTGATCAGACTGGCCAGACCACCCCAGACACTACCACAGTACATGTTACCGCAGTTGGTGGCAACCTGGATGGAGGGGTTGACACGCTCCTGGAAGCGCTTCTTGGTGAGGGTCATGAAGGTCTTCTCAACAACCTTGTCGGTCAAGGACTTCTCGTAGTCCATGTCTCGGAGCTCAGGAGCGACCTCAGCAAAGGCAGGAGAGTCGGCGTTGGCGAGGTAGTCGTGGTAGAGAAGACGAGCATAAGCCTTCTGGACAAGCTTGCAAGTGGGGGAGTGGAAAGCAAGGTAGTCGAAACGGTCGAGGCTGGTCTTGGTAGAGTCATCACCGTTGGTGGCGCCGTTGGTGCCATTGGCCTGCTTGGCCTCACGCTTGCAGTAGGCGCGGTAGGCGGCATCGAGAGCCTTGGAGTAGCAGTTGACCGAGTAGTGGCCATCAACGTAGGGGTACTCGCTGGTGAGGTCGGGCTTGTAGAAATCGTAGGCGTGCTGCATGTAGGTACCACGCAGGCCGGGCTCGGCAACAATGGGGGCGTCGGGGCCGATCAGGAGAGCGACGGCACCGGCACCACCAGTGGGGCGAGCGTTGCCCTTGGCGTAGAGAGCAATATCACCGGCAACGACAATAGCATCGCGACCGTCCCAAGCAGAAGACTCAACCCAGTTGATGGCGTTGAAAACAGCGTTGGTACCACCGTAGCAGGCGTTAATGGTGTCAACACCCTCGATGTTGGTGTTGTCGCCAAAGAGCTGCATAAGAACACTCTTGACCGACTTGGACTTGTCGAGAAGAGTCTCGGTGCCAACCTCGAGGTAACCAATCGAGTTGGTGTCGATGTTGTAGTTCTTGAGGAGCTTCGAGGTAGCGGTAAGAGCGAAAGAGTAGATATCTGGAAAGAAACACCAGTTAGCGGTGATCCACTGCCATTATGATCGTGGGGTTTTCGCAGAACGCGGTGAGGACAGTAACCGCACATCAGCGCTGAAAAAGATGGCCTTTTCAGGGGACGGTGAGGAACAGGAACAGTACAAACTTACCCTCTCGGTCGTCGCAGAAGCTCATCTTGGTCTGGCCAAGACCAATGGTGTACTTTCCAGCACTAACGCCATCGAACTTCTCGAGCTCAACCTGATCAACATACTAAAAGCGAGTAAATTTGTGGTCAGCCTCAATCGTCACCCAAAGAGTTTGTTTCAAGCGTTTAGAATAGATAGAGGGGCACAATCTGGGAATGGAGGGGCACACGACCAGGAACCCGAACACGAGAGTAATAACGCAGGGACCTTTTTTTTTTGGTCCCAGCCAAAAAGTTTGGATGAGGGAGGGGCAACATTCAACGACAACAATTCCCAGCAGCAGCAGCAGCACGAGAATGAAGGCATTGAGGTCGCTCAACATGCAGCACAACATAGGAGGGGGTTTCAATCTTAGCTTACCTGGCTGGGGAAGTAAAGCTCAATGGCCTTAATGCCAATGTTCTGAGGACGGGAAGACATGATGATAAACTTGGGGAGAGGAGGACGAAGTCGGTTGGTGGGGGAAGAGGTAGAAGACAAAGAGAAGAGATGGGAAGAGAAGTTGAGAAGAGAGGAAGAGGATGTGGAGATAACTTATAATAAAGTCGACAGGACAAGGGAAGGGGGTACCCGGAACGAATGCGCGAGATTGCGGGTTCTTCTACGTGTGAGGTGTCGTCTCTTTGATGAGTACCTACAGTAGGTGTAGGTACACACTTAAAAAGATTTGAGAGATTGGAAGGATCTCGAGGTCTAGTTTAGGTAGACAGACACTTTACCTACAGTTAACTTTGGGGGGCGTGAGGGGGAGGGTGAGGCCTGGCGGGGTGAAGCGAGTGACCTGTCCTGCTGTTGTTGGGCGACTTTTAGTTAGGTTCACAGGTATTGATTTTTTCACCGCCCTTTGCCTTTTTTTCCACTGGATAGACGCTGCACTGTTGGCTTGTCGTGTAATCGGATTGGCTGCCTGTGCCTTTTTGTATGTAGTATGCTGTTAAGTGT
>JABCQV010000657.1:0-20962 GCA_013186375.1 Fusarium aywerte | reverse complement strand
GTTTAACTGGTGTTGGAGCACCAATCCGACTGCTGTGTAAAAATTACTTTGCTGTGTTATAAGATGAGTCAGCCCGGGCCTCTTGGCATCAGACGAAAAAAAACTTAACTTAGATACAATGCTACAAATCATTGTGGCCGAGACCTCAATTGTTTGTCCTGTCATGTTTCCAAAGACGGGGTGGCAGATCAGAAAGTCTTGATGTTCAGGGTGAAGCCGCCTAAGGTGGAAGCTTTCATGATTGTTGTTTGCAGACAGTAACTATCACGACAATCATCACATTTGTTTCATTTGTTAAGAAGAACATACAATTCCATTCATGTATAGGTTTGGGGAGATGTTTGCATCTGAGACTGAAAGCAATGACTGAGTGAGTATCTTATTTTAGAATTGCAGTTTGCTTTTGCTTGCTTCACGTGCTTTCCTTGTACATTTAATGCTAACAACCATATCCAGATCTACTTCGCACCGTATTTATACTGACCAATACCTACCTACTCTAAGGTAGCATAAGATGGCCCACTAATCTCGCTTCTTATATTCTTTGAGGCACTCGGTCTTGGAATGCATAGACACCCCTCCAACCGTAGTTCAACTCGGATTCTATTTCAGCGCTCCAATCATCAGCCAGTTCCTTCTCTGTCAAATACTCGCTCGGAACCCTGAAAGTACACACGCTTGACTCAAGTTCGACAGTAGTAGTCGTAGCTTCCGAGTCTGTATGCTGCTCCGTAGAGCGACAAATCTTGAGCCTCCCGAAGTATGGTATCGTCACTTGGTATAACTGACCCCGGTACCTGCCTTTACATGCATCATGCAAGTTCTCAAGTACATCAGCTGCCTGATCAGCTGTCGAATTCTCCAAAACTTCCCCTGTATTCCTCAGCCTGCTCACTAACTCAGTAATGATATTCCAGATGCGTTGTTCTTCTTCTGCTGATCGAGGAGTCTCTTTCGCTGCCAGATCTGCAGCGAGAATGACAGCGCCATTGAATGCAAGAAAGTCGTACAGATCACATTTCACCGGTGTGTCTTGCATATCTCTGATGTCCCGATGAGCTCGTATTGCTCCTTCGGCTGATGCCAAAACTTCGACCCTGGTGTACTCGAATTGCTTGTCGTAGCCCGCGAATTGAGAATATGGCAAATGGATCATTGTGTTGAGGGTATGCTTGAAGAGCCTCAGGATGGCATGCCCGACAGGTTGGGTAAAAGACTGTGTTGATTCAGAGTCAGCCTTTGTACCCCTTTCATCTGGAATCATGATTTTCAACTCCCTCATCTCCTCGACGATGCGAGTCATGGTGTGAAAAGGAGTATCTTGCCGCATTCGGTCTCGGTCACTAATACATCCTGATATTGAGGCGATTTTCCTAAGAGCGTCAAGCTCGGGATTTGGATGTCTGTCTTTTGTGACATTGAGAGTAAAATTTTCTGGCACCATATAAGGCAACCCCAGAATAAGGGATATTTGTCGGTCTCGTATCCATAAAGCCTCCCAAACGCCCCTATAGAGGGTCCGTCGCTTAGGAAGATGAAGGCCCAGCAACATGGCATTTTCGATGCCGGTTCTGATGCATTTCCATGCTTTGGTGGGACGGCCAATAGATATGAAGAGCTCGTACTGAAGAACCAGTGCTTCGATAGAGTCTATACTACAAGCTGGTGTACAGTCGGCAAGGTAGAAGATCGATACTTGGGCAAGCAGACGATCGATCAAATTCCCGTGACCCAAAGATAAGCCAGTCTCGAAATCTTGGAAGTCTTTAGGTAATTCCGAAAGGAGAAGACAGATCCATATCAGACATCTGGACATGAGCCCAATGTCTCTTGATTGCAGTGATTCGTAAATAAACAACAATGCTTTCTTGCTGCCCATGTGGAACCCAGCATCGAGTCTTCTAGCAGGGTTGTAGAAGCTTTCCGGATCTTCCTCTCGATAATTTTGCATTGTTTCAAATGGCCATAACATCCAACACTGGTGAAGTTGACCGTCAGCGTACTCCAAAATCCCTTCTAGAGTCGCTCGATTCGGGAGGATATCGTCAGGGATCAGCTCCAACTGCGATATAGGAGTCTGAAGCACATATTCTGATGTTGAGGATCCTTCGAAACTTTGCGACCGGGAATTTCCTGGAGTGCTATGGACCTCTTCTTGCTGATGAGAGCTCTCAGAGAAGCCCGCAGAGCCAGCAGCGTCGCGTTTATCGAGTTGACTTGTCAACATTCCGATCGCTGCTTGCATTTCAACCATGCGCGACTCGACTTGAGTGACAAACTGGTTTAATTCCTGAATTATTCGATCTTTGTCATCGGCAGATTGTGAAGGTGCTGGCTGCGTCTGGCAAAGCAGCGCGTGAGCTATACATTGACGACACTCCTTTTGACGCTCGCCAAAGACACATGTAACCTTTCGACGTCGACATTCTGTGCAGCCCTTTTTTCCGATTTGTGTTTTACTTCTGTAATGTTCCATGAATAATGTGGCTGGGATTTTGTTGTTTCGTGATAAAAGTCAAGGTTCGCAGCACAATTGTCTTTTAGATTAATGTAGTGGCGTGGCCTTTACATATAAACTTCCCGAATGTCTTAGATGATGACGATATTTTCGGATTAAAAAAACCTTGATTGTTTGGGAAAAGGGAGTAAATTTATTGGAAATATACCTTAGACGGTTAGTTGTTGTTGGTTTATGGCTAAGAAGATACCTAACGTTAGCTTCGAAACTGGCTCAACTCGGCACTTCCCTCAGTGGCATGAGGTCGACCATCATTGGCCTAAATAAACCGGTGGCATCTAACGTCAGTAAGCCTAGCAAACTTCCACAGTTTTGACAGCTCCTTGCGTCCACGAGATGTGTTATTCAATAGCAACATCTGACTCATTGCATGAGCTAGAGGCAAAGATGTGCAATCACACGTAGCTGCACGATGAATGTAGTGTGGTTGGTCATAGATCTTTGAGGGAATCGTTTGTATTGTATGTATGGCATTCAATATTATGCTCTTTCAAGTCAAACAACTGCTTTCGGCCTGATATTATTGCATTTCAATGTGTCATGTGTTGACTTACAACTGCATCTCCAACTCCAAGTCCAGGGTACGTCGCAGGTGGGTCTGTGTCCCCACCACAATCATCATCACCAAAGCTCCATAGAGTACCTATTATCACAGCAGCATCTTAACAACTTCAATGCGCCACCAGTCACAATGAATACACCACAGACTCTCCTGCGCGGTCTGCGCATCTCAAGCCAATTTCCTCGCTGCACAAGATTCGCCAATGCACCACCGAGGAGAAACTTCACATCCTCATTCTTCCGTCGCAAAAAGCAGCAGCCCTCAGCCGACCATCCAGAATTCGTCTCTATTTTAGACGGTCCGCCTCAGCTTGTCCGCGTGGGAAAACGCCATGGACCTGGTCTAATTATCCTTGGTATGATATAAACTTGTCAATTGTATTGGCTGTAGGCTAATTCTTGTAGCTATCATTCCTGTTACAGCCTTCATCTTGGGAACATGGCAAGTCCAGCGTCTAGGCTGGAAATCTGAGCTCATCGCCAAATTCGAAGATCGTCTCATCCGCGACCCTCTACCTCTCCCACCTACCATCGATCCTGATGCCATTCACGATTTCGACTACCGCCGCGTGCTAGCAAAGGGTCATTTCAGACACGATCAGGAGATGCTCATTGGGCCGCGCATGCGTGACGGTACAGATGGATACATGGTGGTTACGCCGTTGGAGCGTGAGAATGGCACAACAATTCTAGTCAACAGAGGTTGGATCGACAAGAAGCACAGAGACAAAAGGACGAGGCCTGATGGATTGCCAACCGGCGAAGTCACAGTGGAGGGACTCTTGAGAGAGCCTTGGAAGAAGAATATGTTTACGCCCGATAATCAACCCGAGAAGGGCATGTTTTATTTCCCGGATGTGAAGCAGATGGCTGCATTGACCGGCAGTCAGCCTGTCTGGGTTGAGGCTACTATGGGTATGTCTATCCTCATGTTCCTTCATATCTCATGACTTTGCTAATAATACCAGAACCCGAGTTCATGCAAATGGTTGACTGGGAATCTCGAGGTATTCCTTATGGCCGACCCGCAGAGGTCAACCTACGAAACAACCATGCTCAGTATATCTTCACCTGGTAAGTTCTCTCTTCTATCATACCGACTTGAGCCGGTGTGCTAACCCTTGACCTTAGGTATGGTCTGTGCTTCGCAACATCCATCATGCTTTGGATGGTGGTTAAGAAGCCCGCAAACGACGTCGCTCGTCGTGTAGCCCGCTCAAAGGGCCTGTAAAATTTAAATTGTACCATGTATATCATGCAAGACTCATGTATACTCTGCAACCTCTCTTTCGTCACCTTGATCCGACACACGCTTTGTCTTGCGTTGTTTGATGGGTTGCGGCACTGGCATTCTTAGCTCCTGGAGTAGTTCTCTTGGGAGATGCTTTTGCGCTAGAGAGAACATGGAAGAACGAGGTCCAATCTGGCGTTGCCTGTACGATATTAGAATATGTGACCATAACAAAATACAGAGCTGATACCCAGTGAGATAACGTACCTTTTCATGAGTGTGAAGACATCGCTCTCTTCGATGGTCTTGCGCTTGGCGTGATCTGCGTATGCTCCTAAATCGTCGCCTAATTGCTCAAAGAACCATTCCGAAGACTGGATTAGAGCATCTAGCGTCTCTGCTGAAAGACGCTGGTTGCTTAGACCCGATGATTGGAGAGCTGTTTGTGCCACCCTCTTGACAAAAGCTGGAGGCAGTGATGGGTATTCAATGCCATGTTGTGAGATCCGCTTCCGCTTTTTATTTGCTTTCAATCCACGAGGTAGCCTATCATCAGCCGGCATGTGGTGTACTGCCGCCGTGACTGTTGGGTCCGGAGCCTGTTCTGGCTCTTCATTTATTGAGCTGTGGCCATCCATACCACCGTCGTTGTAGTCCCAACCATCCATGCCAAAGTCCGCCGCTCCACCATCAGAGTCGGAGCCGAACATTACATCTTGTTGAGGAGCACCAGCTTCATCGCCCCTGGCTTCTGCAATTGATTGATTGACGATAGGAGATGTTTGCTGAATGCCGTTGGCGGGGTCAGACATCTGAAAGACTGTATGTTCATCTAAACCTTCGGGGATATCCAGATTAAAGTCGCTTCCTCTACCCTCAGTCATCCGTCGAGTTTGATCGGCTTCAAATCTGTTGATGGGTTAGTCAGTACCACATTACCAATGCAGCTCCATATGACTTACGCTTCTAAAGAAACATCGTCCTCGCCAGCTCTCGCCTCAAGATTTTCCAAAAAACCAGGGAAAAAGTCGGATTGCTGGCCAATATCATCTTCCGTGGGTTCATTGTTAAAATAGTCGCTCATGCGCTCGCTTCCTGGGCTGCCTCGAGATAATCGAGAATTGTCTATAAATCGTCGCGGCATCTCAATTGATTGCACTGTAAAGTTATCTTCGTCCAGCTGTGACAGTCGTGGTGGTGGTATTTCCGAGCTCATACTAGAAGCATCTTCATCCAAAGGTAACGAAAGCCTAGGCCGCCGGGTAAGGAACTCATCGTCGTCATCATCGTCCTCGTCGTCATAAAGGTTGCTTTGCTCCTGCTGTTCCGGTGACGAGCTTTTTTTGTTTCCAGGAGATGAAGAAGAAGAATATTGAATTGGCTGGCTTTTGGGTGCTAGTGCTCGACCGAGGTCTCGCAGAATGTCCAACGGAGTTTCTCTCTGTTGCATCATGCTTTGTCTGCGTTTCTTTCCAGGAGTAAACATTGCTGTCCTGCGCTGGTCAAGCAACCGGCGGGCAGCTTTGGCGTGAGGAGTAGGCGCATTGGATCGGCCAGCAGAGGCAGGAGTTCCCCGACGAAGAGAGGCGCGCAAGTCGCGGGTACCGGTACGATCGAGAGGAGTGTGAACGGAAGCACGAGCAGAATAGGGCTCAGCGCTGATTGCTCGGCGGGGAGTTCGTGAAGGGGTTCGTGCTGGCGTTTCTTGTGAGGCCGCCTTGGCCGGTGGTGATATCGGACTTGACATGGTTGTGGTGTTTGTTTAGATGCGCCGGAGCAGCTGAAAGAGTGAATACCGCTCGGATAGCTGGCGGTGTCTGAAATGAGGTTTTCATGAAAGAAGTCGACTTAAATAGCGTAGCCAATATGTGTGCGCATTATTTTGGCGAATGTTTTGTGTCTTTCTTTGTGGGTATAATTGTGATCCAATGGATGTCAATGATGATGTTAGCCATAGCGGAAACGCGACCGTACGCGACGAGGGGACCCTGCATTCTGCAAAAGTGCACGGACCACCTAGTTGCAAGTTGAATATATCCATATGAACGAGAGCTTAGTAAAACCTACAAATGCATTACTGATTAGGATCGTTATAAACCGAGTCTTTAATTCTCTTCGTTATGAATGCGTGTATGTATTCTGTACACATTGTGATTTCTCATGTCATTGTCGAGGATATACTGTAGAAACTTGAGAAGTCGCCTCCATATACATGTCGGCATCTCAAACGAACCAGCTCAACATGAGCGACATACTAAACGTCTTTATAGGGAACCTTTCGCAGTTGACCCGAGATAACCCCAGGCACCAAGCACGACACTGCCCATAAACCTCCAGATACCTGTTCCTAGAGCGCCTGCTTTCAAGCAGATCCATAAGTCGGCTGCACCCCACCAAAAGAGTAAGCTCATCAACGTATCAACGACATGGTATTGGCGACGTAGATAGAATAACCATATGGCCAGGCCGTAAGCCGAGACACGACTGCCGTAGATTGCAAAGGCTGCTTGCGCTGGTTCCGATTTGACAATTCCCTCTGGCAGCCCATATTCACGCATGGCACGAGTGGGCCATCTGAAAGGCAAAAGACCACCAAGAGTAAATGTAGTGCCTATAAAGACGGCAGGAATATGCCACGGGGAAAAGTTGGAAAACAAGTCCGAAGCCATTGTGTATTAGTAAGATTCTGTGAGAATGTCAATATCAAAGTAATAGCTGGGTCGAGTTTCGAAAACATATGTACCTTGAAATGCGTCTTACAAGTTGAGCAAGAAGGAAGAATTCTTTGGGGCACCAGATGACCAGATTATTAGTGTTAACGCTCTATAACAGGTAAGCTTACGACTTCAAGAATAAAAGAGACGGTAGGCTTACGTGGCATGTAAGATGATATGCTTCAGTCAAAATAACAAAACTTGGCAAAAAAATAACTATCAGGACCGAGCGTGGATCGAACACGCGACCTAGGGATCTGCAATCCCTCGCTCGTACCACTGAGCTATCGATCCTTATTATTGCTGGCAAAAGTTTCGAAAATGAGGATTATATACGTAAAAAAACACTGTACGAGCGACAGGACACTCTTCCCTCCGACCGTCCAAATAAGGGTCTAATCGCTGGGTGGAGGTTTCATTGACTTTGAGCTTGCATCCCTGAATCCTTATCTTTATCTCCAGCCTCTTTATTAACGTTATCCTTACTTTTAAATTGTAACGCATCTTGTTTTTCTGACGATTGATGATGTAAATGTCTGTTGGACTCTGACCCAGGACAATCAATTGGAGTTCATTGCGCCCTCTCCATACGTACTTCCTTTCTAGATGACACCTGCCATTTATTCATTTTAGTTAATTAGTATCAAGCTCCAGGCTAACCCTTGTTCTAAACATTAATATCAAAAGTGAATGAAACCGTAAGGTCCGACTGTTTCTTTTATCCCTGACATCGGTTCACAATCATCCGGCCACCTTGCCTCGGAAAATATGTGAGGGGCTGCTGCTCTTTTTTTGCTGGGGGTTTACCTGAAAATCATTGACACATTGTGCTGCCCTTGCTCTATTGTAGCCTCTCCACCATCTTTCATTCACCTGCTACATCCACAATAGCCTAGCTTAGCCACCGCCTACACAATTGAATAACAGCGCTGTGTCTTTTGAAGAAGCATTCTCCCTATTGTTCCTTGGATACACAATTTGCTTCAGCTTATTCTTGGAATTTATATATCTTCCATCCCCATCATCTCCTTGCACTCTTCTACCTTTCATCTCTTCAAATCCAATCCGGCATCGATAAAGTCAATCCCCAGCCACAACCGAGAGACCTGCTCAGTCAAGACGGTCATCAAGAACGAATCCTTACCACAACAAGACAGCGATATAGCAGGTGAGCTCACTCTACCCCAATCCGCGGTGCTTGGTTGGTTCGAGTCCCTTGAATATCCCCCCACTCCAAACCCTCAAGGCGCCTACAGCTCTAGAACGAGCCTGCTCTTGATGGCCATGGACTCGCTGCTGCGCTGCGACTATCCTAATGGATAAGTTCGTCGACAAGGCTAGGTCTTGGCTTATTACTGTTAGCAGGGGACTTTAGCAGGCCCCAACACCAACCTGAGGTGGCACCGGAGGTGGCTACTCGTGCTAGAGGTTGTTACTGGTGGACGGCGCCCTTATCCTGGCCGCCTCTCTCGTGGTCTTGCTGGGCTTGGGGGCGTCTAGTCCAGTCTAGTCCACTGATACTGATAGAGGTGGATCAACTCCCATTGCTGAACCTCCTCCTGTGGCCTCACCTTCTGCGGCACAAAACGCGTGAACTACACCTCGGTTTTGTGTCAAGTTTCTTCTCTAACCTATCTTTTTATGCAGCTGTGAAACTCACCTGAGGATCCATTCAAGTTTTGTCGCTATTTGTCGCATCGCAAATCGTCATCGTTGCACCTGTTCCGTTATCCGGCTTCGAGTCCTCTCCGTGCCCCTCTCTCTCCAGCCTGCGCTCTGCATTACAGTACATCTACGGACAGACACGACAGTCCGTCGCTTTGACCATCCTCATCTGCCCCTCGACTAGACAACTTGCTGCGCTTCCCTTCGATCAACATCTCGACTCTATACCCAATTCTTCCTATTTTTCTCATATCCGATCGCAACAATGGCTCAGCCCGGTGTGCAATCATTGAAGGTTTGTTGAGCTGCTGGTGACCTGACCCAATACCTGGCTGGTTGGCTGACCGCTGCTGCAGTGTGTGGTGACTGGTGATGGTGCTGTTGGAAAGGTACGTCGGACAACAAAGTGTCGCTTGCCACGCGATTATTATCATGATAAGAAGCTTTCGCTGACTCTGCATCTAGACCTGTCTACTCATTTCCTACACCACAAATGCATTCCCCGGCGAATACATTCCTACTGTCTTCGACAACTACTCAGCAAGTGTTATGGTAGATGGCAAGCCTATTAGCCTTGGCCTCTGGGATACTGCTGGTCAGGAGGATTACGACAGACTGCGACCCCTTTCATACCCCCAGACCGACGTCTTCCTCATTTGCTTCTCCATCGTCAGCCCTCCATCATTCGACAACGTGAAGGCAAAGGTAAATTGGCTGCAATTATCGCCACATGTCGATTATGCTGACACTCCTTTAGTGGTACCCCGAGATCGATCACCATGCGCCCAACATTCCCATCATCCTTGTCGGAACCAAGCTCGATCTTCGAGAGGACGCATCCACCCTTGAGTCGCTTCGACAAAAGCGCATGGAGCCTGTATCATACGAGCAGGCCCTGACTTGCGCCAAGGAGATCAAGGCCTACAAGTACCTTGAGTGCTCTGCCTTGACCCAAAGAAACCTCAAGAGCGTCTTCGACGAGGCCATCCGGTAAGCTCCAATCCATCATCCTACGCTTCCGTGCGCATCCCCTAACATCAATACAGAGCTGTTCTCAACCCTCGACCCACACCTTCGAAGCAAAAGAAGAACAAGTGCTCCATCCTGTAGATATCCATCTCAATCAACGCTCGCGTATAGCACATGCGCCTTTGAGTTTATCGACGAAAGCGTCTGGACGGCGCGAAACGACATGAAGATTTCTGGACGGATGCTTAACAAGCATGGCATCTGGCGATAACAAGACGGCGGTCTTGACGAGATATCCTTGGGAACGGCTGGGCTGGGCTGAGCTGGGGCTATTGCGTCTTTTTTTCCAGCAAGCCCTCTATCTATTTGCTCCCCCGGATCGATATCCACACGCAAACAATCATGCGAATGGCAGCAACTGCATATGACGATGGCTTTTACTTGCGAGGCGGTTCTTGAATGACTTTTGGGTTTTCTCTATCTGCGGTTATGTGGGATTTCCAACCGTTGCTATTTTCTATTTTACTCTATCTGCTCATATCTCATGCTGTCGTCTCCTCGCGGAGTTTATACCGATTTTGCCAGTAATTCAAGAACCGGACTGCACCTTGGACGCCTATAGTTTGTTGCTTTGTGATGTTTCGCTGATGAGGATTGATTAATATTGCAGACAGCTGTTGAATGGATTTGCTTGATGTTTTACACCAGATCGTCTACTCTTTGATCGTTACTGTTTGGTAAGTTGGTTCTGCGGTCGATGCTTACTGTCTATCGAAATGCTAGATTAGTCTTTTCACAAATTTGTCTTGCCTGATTGTTTCATGGGGTTAAAGTTATACATTCAAGACTTTCCATAGATTGTACATGTTTTATATCAGTGTGAAAGAAATGCAGCTTGTTCATTATTAGTATCACCAGCCGTTTGTGGTCGAGCATACTCATTCAACAGACACCGATCTTGATTTGAAGTAGACGGGTAATACTCGAAGCATCGTAACTGATCCATTGTTCATTATCTACATCCATGAGGCTAATGATCCTTCTTGGGTATCTCCCCGTACTCTATCTTGGAAATGCACAACTTTTGTATATCCAGTCCTGATATCATTCATTACAGCGCACTCAGAAAATGTCGCTAAGCTATCACCTCAGGTCCCCTAACCGCGACTCGGCCACTTTCAAAGAAGGCCGAATCTATCGTTGGTTACCAGGGATATAGGCACGTCGACTGGGGTGAATGCCATCTTCGCCTGCCGCACGGCTATCACCATTGGCCTTGGCCTCATCCTTTGCCATCCTCTCGCGCTCGATACGCTTGGCACGATTCTCGTTTAGCTTGATGTTCTTTTCCTTGATCTTGTCCTGTCGTTGCTTTGTTTTTCCACCTCCGCCGGCACTGTTACACAAAAGTTAGCGTTGCTGTATAAGGCTGTGATATAGGGCTTGTTGTCCATGCATGAGAGTGTCGGTCAGACCTTGAGCGCGAGTCAAGCAAGACTAGTCACGCTGAAGGTTACACATATCGCATTGTAGAGACAAATCAGGCTGTAGGAGGCGGGTGTGAAAGTAATGGAACAAAAGGAAAGAAACTCACGTTAGCTCGACGTTAATGCGACGCGGGTAAGAAATACCATCCGAGAACTCGGAATGGTGGAATTTATCAAGACATGTTCGCATATGCCAGACCTTGGCGAATTCGACAAATGCAAAGCCACGGCAGGGCTTTGAGTCCTTGGGATCGCTCATGCAGCGAACTCCCACGGGGTTCAGTGAGGCAAAGTGGGCTTTGATGGTTTCGGCGGTGGCGGTGAAGGGCAGGTTGCCGACAAAGACAATATGGCGGTCCGCTTTACCGTTGGTGTTGGTGTCGGCATCGGCTGCGTCTGCTTCGGTGCTGGCAGATTCATCGTTGGTTGTGGTGGTGTCTGCTGACTTGTTTTGCTTCTTCTTGTTCTTCTTGCTCTTCTTGGATTCGTCCTTGATCCCAGCTTCGGCGCTGGCGTCTTGTTGCTGTGATCTTTCCGCCTTGGCTTTCTTATCCTTCTTGTCCTTCTTCTTGTCCTTTGCAGACTTTTCGGCGTCTACAGTGGTATCCGCAGGCTTATCGTCTGCACCAGCCATTGGAGTATCTTCGGCGTCTTCAACATCGTCGTCTTGTTCGGGGAGGTCCTGTAAGTCCTTGCGCTTCTCCTTGCGCTCCTTGCGCGACTCCTTCTTGAACTTCTTGTCTCGCTTCTCCTTCTTAGACTTCTTTGCGTCGGCGCCATCGTCCTCACGCTTGCGCTTCTTGGCGGGTGCCTCTGCATCAACAGAGACAGCATGATTTTCGTCGACCTCGGCGGCCTCTCTTGCGCGCTTGCTCTTCATTATTGACAACTGTAGTTTGCGCTCGAGAATAGAGTGATAGAGGGTTGCGATGCAGAACCTGTTGTAAAAAAGTCAGTCACCTTGTGCCACGTCTCAAAGTAAAACATGTGGCTTCAAAGAAGAAATTATCAATGATTCGATAGAGCAAACTTACAGGCAATCAAATGTTGGCGATTAATGTTTTGGCCGAAGGATTATGCAGTGCAGGCTGTTGTTTGCTTGGGCGACGTGATAGGAATTTTTCTGAGGCCCTGGAAAATGTTCCGAAGCGACTAGCCTATCACAGAACTGTCTCGGAAACGTACCGCTAACAATGCTTGTCAATGTACCGTACGGCAGGTATGGTTTCGCAGTTGAGGCTGACCTCGGGTTTATTAGGGAGAGCTTTAAAGAGGATTGATCTACGCATAGCAGGTTTTGCAGAGAAAGTGAGAGATGAGTAGAATTATGATTAGAGCTGGATACGTCTGCCAACAATCTGAGGTTATTTGATGTACCTACCTACGTAGGTACTGTACTTGATATGTGGTGGATTTCCCAGCGGCTAAGGAAACTAGGAAGAGCGGGAGAAGCGGAGCCCAGAATTGGAGTGCCGGGAATATCATGGATAAAACTGCACTTTGTATTGTTTCAGTGCTTCGCGATGTCATACAAAGACAACTGACATGGCGTAACTTATTGTCTTTATCGTATTCTTTGATTATTCGTTAGGATGCTGTGGCTTTGCAGCGCCTAGCCTGCTGCTCGTACTGTAATAGTAAAGCAGCACTTTCGGGTCCAGGGACTTTCATGATTTCTTTTTCCGTGTGTGACTGCCCGGCGTTTCCTTTCTTTTTTCCACACGGTTAAGTTACCTGGCCGGAATCTCGCACACGCAACCAAGGCCGTAATCCTGCCGAAACACGCATGCACACATGTAGTACGCACAGGCACGTTGTCTCAAGCAACAATTGCCAGCCGGGCACTTGGTCCACGGGCAGGTGGGTCAAAATTTAATCCGAACATACGCAAATACTTAACCCTACAGAAGTGTTCGGGTTAATATCTGACCCACCTGACGGGACAGTCAAATAAGTCATGGTGATGATCATCAGTGTGCTTTCACTAACACGCCTTATGACCATGGTGGTGATAGATTGGCAGACTTTGCGAACCCAGATCCCGCACTGCAACGCTACAGTAGAACACACCAATTCTAGCTGCATCCGCAAGATGCAGATGATGCTGATGCTATGTGCTGTCCTGGCCTGTCCTGTACTGCACCGAGATGCTGAGTCAAGAAAGGAATATGCGGTGGACTTCTATCGGTTGGTGTGCAACCAGCATAGAAGCTCTCGGACCCATGACATATCTTGATCGAGCCGAGGCCATCTGCAGCTTAGAGGCACGACCCGGCGTTGCTAGTGGGATGGTGTATATTGACCCAGCTGAAAGGTCGAGGATTTGCGTATCCATTATTCTGGTGTTCTGGTGTTAAAAAGTTTAACAAGACCCTTGAAGCGGTAAACTCAGATTTTTGACAAGCAATGACGATCTCGGGAGGTAATTAACGCACAGACGAGTCAGTCGAATGTCAAAATTTCTAACAACAAGCAAAGGGTCTGTCCCTTGGTCGACTGTTAACGGTTGCACGGCCTCATGGTTTGACAAGCAAAAGCAAAAAAAGAGTCCACTAATAAAGAGTCTAAATAGATGGACGCCCTCCTTGCTTTATCAAATGCAGGAGATACAGAGTACATTATTCGTACAGCGGCACCCTTATTCCTACGCCACAAGTCAACTGACAGACAACAGCCGCGTGGAGTGCTCCTGCCCCAGCTTCAGGTTCCTCTGGTCCTTCCCTTCCTCCTCGTCCTCCTGGAAGGTGCAGGTGCAGGTGTAGGTGCGATTGCGTTGCTTGTGGAGGTGCTAAGGAAAAAGAAAAGAAACAAAAGTGAAGAAGAAGTCACAATCCTTGTCGCCATGTCCCTTGTCCATGCCCCGTGCTGAATGCCCCATCATCCACTCAACCCCATCTAAACCGTCATCCTCCCTCACTAAAAGATATCCCTACCTGATTTTTGTCTTTCACCTCTACCGTCTTTCCCTTCTCTTTTCTTTTTTTTTTTTTTTTCTTTCCCCTTTCAACGTCTTTCCTAATTCCCAAGTCTCAGGTTTTTCTTCTGCCGAACACGTCTCCGCTTCCACTCCGGCTTCCACTCCGCTTCGTGATGATTCTACGTCTTATTAGACTATGCTCCCTGTCTCTGTGACACCCTTGTATCCCCCCCGTCCTAGAATTGCTTTTGGCTATACTTACAAAGGCTGTTGCTTGTGTTTTATGTCACAGAAATACTGCTAAATCAGAATCTCGGCAGGGATAGCCTTTTCTGCAACATGACATTTACTGCAACCTCCCGTGTCTTGTCTTTGATACTCGCATCTTCTTTCTCTATATTCTTGTGTTTCCAACCTCTAAACTCTCAAGTTCCTCACTATTATGGCCTGACTGCTCCGATGCTACATTTACACCCCACAGCTGAACCAGCTGAGTCCATTTAGTGTCCAACCAGTGTTGAGACCAGCAACATCCTGTCAAGGATGAACATGACATGGTACGAACAGCAAATGTCAAGTCCAAAGTGTAGCACGCCAACGGGACGCGAGATGAGGCCCGCCGTGTATCAATAGTCCAAGTCCAGTCACACCCGCCCCAACCTGTGTAAAATCTGCAGACGTGTTTGACTGCATCTCTACTTGCTTCTTATACACGACGAGCTCTCCCGGTGTGGATAACCACCCAAGTCTTCAGCCTTTACTCTGTGACACTCTCCCCTGTCCTTTTATCCCCATAACTCATATCTACCTTGAAGCTCTCGCACCTCTCTACTTTCTTTTCTTACTTCTTCATCTTGTCCTTTCTCTCACCTATCTCTCCTCGTTGTCGTTCTTGCAAGATATCTTGCGTCCGTACACCGAGTGGACTGTTGTCGCTTTGAGCACTTACACCGATTTGCTGGTACTTCAGTAGAAGCTCAGCTTTTTATCCTCCCACAATGAAGACAACGTGGGACCTAGGAATGGACCACGTCCGGTCCTGGGTCCTAAAAGGTGACTACGATTTGGACATTTCTTTCGATCGCCCTTTTGCTTGGAGTTCCACCATCGCTACAGGCCTTTCTGACGCCGCTCTTGTCCCCGAGACTGAAGATGCAAGTGCACATTCAAACGCTGGCCCACACATTAAAGACTCCCAAAATACTGAGTCAACTGCTGCATCTACCGTCCCAGATTCGTCCTGGCCGCCTTCCCAGCCTTGTCCGCTACACGAGCAGCACTTTCTCGCTGTCGCGGATGATGTGGATGACCCTTTGATCCCCAAACAAGCTGACGTCCGCCGCACCTTTCACAACGGTCGCCAGACATGGCACCAGCTCGTTGGTCAAGCTCTGGCTCTACCAAGAGGAACTTTCCCCGCCGGTCTTCATCCGTCCATCATGCTTCGGGATATACCGCCGCTCCCCGAATCTGTTCCGGCCAACGGCGTCTTGGCCGGAGCCCCCACCTGGCTTATCCCGGACCCGGACCCCGATACGCTCGGCGAAGCGGGTCTTGACCTTGACAATGTCACAGGTACCACCAAGTATTTTCGGCTTACCTATCCATCGCCCATTGGTTGCAACATTTCTCCAGACTCAAGCACCTGTTATTATGGCAACCCAACAGGCACAGCAGATACGTCTAATGCCCCTCAGGGACTCGCAATCTTGACTATGTGCTGGTCCTATATCCTCTCTACCCGGTTACTACAACTCCAGAACAGAAAGGTCCACTTCACCAGCTCTTGCATTCGCCCGATCCCAATTTGTACTGTTGGAGAATCCTCCCAGACTGATGTTTTAGTCCATCTCCCGGCTGGAGCATCCTCTCGTCTTGTTCAATGGCTTTGTGCGATTTTGTCTTCAACATCAGGATGGGCTGCTGACGGCCAAGGGGGCGCATACACACCATGGGATGCGCAATGTACAGACGATGTGCGCTTTGTCATTGCTACCGAAGGACAAGTCTTAATCGACCCCGATGGGGAACCTCCCACTCCGATAGAGGCGACTGATCTTCTTATTGAGTTCTGTAACCTGTTTGGTATTGGCCATCAATCCAACGAATCCAGTGGTCCAAGTCCTCTATCACCCATCAAGGCCGCCTTCCTTGCAACTCTCGCAATTCCTTTTTATCGCATGGCCAAGTTACAACCTCACCTCCCCAAGCCATCTCTTAAGCCACGAAAGACAACATCCTTGAATACCGAGCAAATGGCTGACATTCATCGATATACCCAAGAAGCACGCTACTACATGACACTGAGCATGCATCCATATGCTCTTGGGTCAGTCGTATGGAGCATATTCTGGCAGCCCGAAATTCAGTGCAATCTTGTTGGCCCATGGTTAGCTGCCATCAATACTGTCATCCAGCCTGCTTTCGACTACTGTGACTTCGAGATGCTTATCAAGATATTTCTTTTGCGACGTCCACGTGTTGCCATGTGGTGGCATGGTCTCTTTCTCCTTGGCAACCCGAAGATCCTTGAACTGATCCGTAATTATCTCACAACTCTCGACGAGGGATGTTCCTATGATACACTATCTCGTCCAGATATCGTTACTGCGGCTTGGACGGGGGCACATCAATGTTACCAGGACCGTACTGCATCTACTACTTATCATGATCTCACAACACTCATCCCAAGAGCTACTCTACTACAACATCGACATACAATGACTCTGCGCGATCCTTGGCCTCTTTTCTATGGCTGGCTTCCATTCGGGTCAATACCCAAAGAAGCAATCGAGCCCGACCTCTACCCTTGGCTTGAACGCGGCCATCATCGCGAGTATTGTCATTGGACATGGTGGTCGAGAGATGATGCGTCTTTTTCGCCTTCTACAAATACTGGTTATCGCAAAGAGACAGGCCGGTTTGATCCAAGCGTGCCAGATAACCTTGACATCATCACATCTCCTAACTGCTTCGCGCCTATTCCTCCCGCTACCGTCATTCCTGTAGCTTTTGAGACTTCCCGCCGAGCTACCTTACAAATGATCAACCACTCCCTTGGCAATATCGTCGGTGAGCGTAGCCTCAGCACTGCGGTAATTCCTGGATTGAAGCAATCTCACCCTTGGCTGGATGGTTGGACACCTGTTTGAGTGTGGTTACGAAAGAAACGAATAAATGACACCTACGGTCGATAGGTTTATGTACGAAGACGGGAAGCATTGGTGGTTAATTCGCATACGCATGGGCTGGACATGGTTATCTTTAAACTTGTGTTGGTGTTTCTGATGTAGATGGCGCTCTAGGGGTTGCTGGTGCTTTGGATTTAATGCATTTTAGATTAGATTTATTATTATCGACATATTAGTCATCTCTGTTTGATGTTACAGTATTTGCTTTCTCGAAACTCAAGAAGCCCAGGTTAAGCTCTTTCTATGTTCAATACTTGTTCACTAAATAAATTATGTTAATTGCTCTACCTAACCAGCCAGCTCTACTGGACTCCGTTGATTATGTTCTGTACTTCCTGGCATTTCCTGAATGTTCAAGCCTTCCAACTCCTGCGGCTCTTTTAGCTCGTTCCGGGTCCAAACTCCCTTTGCGCTATCTTGCTCTGGACTCTCCGTTATGTTATCCCTTCTGCGATTTCGTCGAAGAAGAAAGATCGCTATAACTACTGTAGCACAAATGACAACAAGCCCTCCTATCGCGCCCCCAATGATAGCACCGAGGTTGTTTGGTGAGTGTTTGGAAGATTCATCCTCTGAAGAATTGTTGGTTGATTCTGCAGACGTATGCTCTGCTGCCTCGATAGTAGTCGATGTTGTGTCGGTCGAAACAGCAGATGATGTTTGGTCTTGTGATGTAGTTTGTTCAGCTGTTGTCTCTTTCGTTGTAGTTGCTTCAACTGGTGTGACCAAATAATTCTCAATAGTAGCCGTCCTTCCACATGCTAGATACGAATAGGTCTGGTCTACGCCGAAGGTCAGAAGGGCAAAGGAGCAGAAAGAATTTCGGCCACTATTATTCAGTTAGCTCTCGAGATCGTAAAATATTCTTTGTATAATCATACCAAGTAAATGTGGTCAAATCCGTACTATCGGTCATGCCACAACCCTCACTGCAATCAGCGCGATCAATACATGCCCCGGCCATCCCACAATCTGAAGCGGTAAGGACGGTTGTGGGACAGAAACCCCAGAGTCCATTTCTCGTATCAACACGACAGTTGAACCCAGGATCGGCAGTCCTCTCCTTGGCTGGATCACCGTTCAGGTAACCGCACGTTGACAGTTCTGTACTGATGGCTCGTGGTTAGAGATGGATGCTCGGTTGGGCTTCAAAAGGGGCTTTAGTCATGGAAGGGAAAGCCGCACGGAGAGCAAAGCCGAACGATGTGCATACTTGTGAAGCTACAAGTAGACAAGAGAGTTGAAGACGCCTCATGATGTACGAGAAACACTCATCAATGAGCGACTGCAAGGACGGAACTTGAGGATAGAATCGGTCAACTTCTGATGAAGACATTAAAGGGGCCATATCCTTACCTTATTACTCTTTGCCAGCTCAGTGCAAAGTGGCCCAACATTCTATCCTTATTTCCAATAGTCTACTTACATGGGTTATGAGTTGTTGGTTGAGTCCAACCCGACAACTTGGGGCGCGTCCGTTCAAATTTTGATTGGACCGTTCCTTGTTTGGTATTTCTATTGTTTCACGATTCGATCCTTGATTCAAGTGTGTACTGTATCTTCAGATTGTGGTTAACGATAGCTCTTCGAATTAATTCGTGTTCAACCATCACTCGGGTAATTACACGGGCACTTGCTTTTCCAGTGGTACAAGTGTAAGTCTGAGACAACGAGACTCGTTTTGAACATTCTTTCCTCATTTGAAGCTTGTTATGTAACAGTATGAATGTACAGTACAATGAATGATGTCTTCCTTCTGCTTCTCGTGGATCACTTGTTGGTTGTTGGTTGTCAATGCGATTTTGAGAGCGACCAACATGCAGCACCAAGATTTACCTATGGAGCCTCCCTCACTTTACCTATAGGAGAATTCACAGCATTCCATGCAATTTTCGAAAGAACATGAATATAACCCTGAGAGATAAGAATCATCTTTTAGATTACCTTAATCTAAGAAATAAAGTGTCATCATAAGTTTAGAGTAAAAAGTCCACTCAGCCTTGTGGGATCATATCATATCCTTCAGGGAGATCAAACAACCAGGGTACCCCTACACAAAAGGCCGGGCGCTTACAGAGTACATGACTCCCAAAAATACATCATGCGGCGATCCCTTGCTCTAATTAGCGGAGGTTGGCTGTTGGTTGTCACTCACTGAATCGATAATGTTGTCGACTTTTTTCGGCCTTCATTTTCTTCCTCTTTTCATAAATCTCATGAGCTGAATCACTCGTCCAAATGTTTCGCAAGATTGCAGCGCCGCTGCTGGCAGCCTTTTGCTTCTTGTTGATAGTCACCAGCTTATATCTCGGGCGCGAGCACTTGGCTTGGTCGTCAAAGTCGTATAATCCCATAAGTATAGAGCATAAGGGGGCGCAAGCATATATCAGTACAACATCTATCGAGGTGGTGGCAGACACAACCAGCGCAAGCGCAACAGTACAGCTAAGCACTTTATCTATACCGAACCCAACTGCGACATCTATCCCTCCGACCATCTCAAATGGTAATCACCGTCCATTGTCTTCTTACTGCTCAAAATAATTTGACTCATTCTATAGGCACGATACTCTCAACTGAGCGCATATCCCCATACGTCTCAGCCATACTCAACTCAACGTCAACTGCTCTACCAAGGCTACAATGTCCAGCCCTGAATGTCGACCGCTATGGGGTATTACAACTACAGGAGTCTGAAGGCAATCATGAAAACCAGGATCACAAAATCGACTACTTCTTTGCCCTCAACCTACGAAACTGCAAGGACATCCTTCCCCGGCTACTGGGAAGCATCATCGAAGTTGTACGATTCTTAGGTCCACATCGCTGCGCTTTATCCATAGTTGAAGGAAACTCACCCGACGGGACGGCTGACATATTATCAGCTCTTGGTCCCTTCCTCGAGAAATTAGGCTTGGTCTACTTCTATAGCAACTCCAAGATCAACTCGGCTAAAGATGCGCGGATACGCAAACTAGCCCAACTTCGAAACTTGGCTCTTGAGCCTTTAGTTAAAAAGAAGGTGGCGGCTTCAGACGAGACGACTGTTATTTTTCTCAACGATGTGGCCGCCTGTGCGGAAGACATCCTCGAACTCACTCTCCAAAAACGAAATCTTAACGCAGACATGACGTGTGCGATGGACTGGACATATGTAGGACGAGACCCTACCTTTTATGATATATGGGTAGCCCGCACCATACAAGGGGATTCATTTTTCGACCCGTCAGATGGCTGGAATTCCGCATGGAACCTCTTCTGGAATGACCCCGAAACCCGTGAGCGTTACGATGCTCAAAAACCATTTCAAGTCTTTGCTTGTTGGAATGGAGCAACGGCATTTAAAGCTTCACCTTTGCTGAACGGTTTGAGATTCAGAGAAATCCACGCGGGCGAGTGTTATCAGGGCGAACCGACGCTGTTTTGCAAGGATCTCTGGCATAGAGGTTATCGAAAAATTGCAGTAGTTCCGAGCGTCAACCTTGAATATTCGGATGAGAAGGCGGAAGATATTAAAAAGCTTAAAGGCTATGTGTCGGAAATAGTTGAGAGCCAGGACGATGACGGTGCAATCGACTGGGTGTCCCCACCGCCAGCAGTTAAATGCATGCCAAATTGGGAAAACCAGTCCTGGAGGCCTTGGAATGAGACGTTATCATATAATTAGCTTGCCGTTTAATGTATAAACCCGACTGTATAAAACATTTGT
>JABCQV010000656.1:0-10078 GCA_013186375.1 Fusarium aywerte | reverse complement strand
TCAAGCACATACGACCATACCTACCAGAAAATACGGGATCCCGTCCGCTCTCCCATAGTCAAGCTGATAAGGGGCGGATTAGTAGTTGGGTCGGTGACGACCAGCGAATCCCCGCTGTTGTATGTTTTTTTGGTGTTGAAGCCTTTTTGTTGTTCACGATGGGGCATCAGAAAACGTGACCTTCAGGCTTCAGGATGCAAGAAATAGATAACCCAAGGACTGGTCTAAAATGGCATGAGCACTCACTTATTCGTCTCTCGTGTTTCTAGTCATATTTTCTTTTCGCTATGATCTTGAGGCTGGTGTATTAAGTACCTATAGGCAAGTTCGCCGCTACCACTAGAACCTCAATTCGAAAGCACCCTTCCAGTGTATAAGCTTTCGCCAAGTTGATATAAATAAGACCAGAGCGTAGCTTTGTTTATAGTAAGCATTCCATGACTTATTAAAATATCGAGGCTAGACTAGACGTTCAAGCAAGGACGTTCGCTCACGTGCCGATGAAGTTGCTTAGGAGATGATCTATTTTCGTATCTGGTTTAGCTGAAAACCTTCGTCAAAAGCCAAGTCTCAGCATAAAGAAAGCGACAGGATTTTCACATCAAGAAAGTGGAATCTTTTCGCTAATAAAAACACTTGATATATCCGAATAGTCCTAAAGATATTTGATATCTCTTGCTTCACGTGTATCCATTAAGACACATGAATGCACGCAACAACAGGGATTAGACCTACGGGAATGACATGCACCTAGGTTTTAGCTGCATCCATAGCAACACGTGTGTAAGTCGCGGGCGTTGATAGGGCAATTCGAGGCAAACAGAGATGGATGAGAAACCGAGGCGCAACGGATTCTAGCGGGACTCGGTGCTGTTGTGGGCTCTTTTTTCCCACCTAAAGATTAGTTTCAGCAGCTGTTTTGGACACCGAAGAGCCGCTGGAGACGTTGGTTCGTACAAGGCACCTACCGCAGTGGATTGGAGAGTTTTGTTTGGGTTAGCAGGACCGGGAGGTGCCAGGTACCTTCCCTACCTTGCTTGACGTTAGTGGGGTCTTCGCGTCAGGTCAGGTCAGGTCAGGCCCAGCCCAGCCCAGCCTAGTCCAGTCCAAGTTGATGCAGTACAAGGTTCTATGCATAAGTTGTTGCCCAGCCTTTTTCCCGTTCAACTTCTTGAAACTGTTTATCTCTAACTATCTTTCATTGTACTCTGTACAACAGTCGACGGCGATTGTCATCCGTCGCTTCATATCGTGTTGTGTTTCACATCTCCTCGAGTCCATCGTCTATCCTCATAGCATTCTATCGTCTCCCTCCGGTCAGCCTCGACTCCATTCGCGTCTCGAAGCTTGTCCGCCCAACTCGCTCTCAACTAAACTACTACATCATTGTTGTGTCATACGATACATTGTTTTCATCACCAGTAATCCATCGAATTGCTTCTGATTGTTTCACATTCGTTCTACTAGCTGTTTATCTTGCACTACACAGCCTCCGGCTGGTCGCCTACCTCGAAATAATTGGCCCCGAAGCTTCAATTGCTTTCCACCCACAATGCGCTTCGGTCGAACCCTTCGCGAGTCCGTCTACCCGCCATGGAAGGACAAGTACATCGAATACGCAAAGCTTAAGAGCTTGCTGAGAGAGGATGTGGCCGATGACGATAACCAGCCATGGACTGAGGAGGATGAGACTCGTTTCTGCGAGGAGATCTTCAACAACCAACTCGAAAAGGTTGCCCAGTTCCAAGAGCAGCGCTTCAATGCCCTCAAGGAGCGAGTTGACTCTGCTTTTGATAAGCTCAAGGAATTAGCCCCCGTCGAGTCATCAGAGGGGGATGCAGGCCCTTCCAAAGGCGAGATTTCTGCCACCCGCCTGCGCACTCTGGAGTCGGAGCTTGACGAGATCACCAACGAGGTCCGCGAGCTCAAGAAGTACAGTCAAATCAACTACACTGGCTTCCTCAAGATCATTAAGAAGCACGATCGCAAGCGAGGAGACCGCTACAAGGTCCGGCCCATGATGCAGTTGAGCCTGTCTCAGCGACCTTTCAACTCAGAGGCTGGCTACTCTCCCCTCCTCAACAAGCTTTCCATTATGTACTTTGCTATTCGGCAACAATTGGAAGAGAACGGAGAGCAGCTCCCACCTCTGGATCTTGAGTCTCAGGGAGAGACGCACAATGGTGAGCGCTACACAGCTCACAAGTGTAAGTAAACTCCAGACGTATAATATGCAACTTGGACGGCTCCAATACTAACTTTACCCCCAGTCTGGGTTCATCCCGACAACTTGCTCGAGGTCAAGACAGTCATCCTTCGACATCTGCCAGCCCTCGTCTACAGCGAACAATCCGCCAAGGAGCTTGACGGCAGCGATTCACCTTCCATTACTTCCCTTTACTTTGATAATAAACAGTTTGAGCTTTACGGTGAAAAGGTCGACCGTAAGTCTGAAGCAACCTCGTTGCGCCTTCGCTGGTATGGGCAGCTGGCCACCCGGCCCGAGATCTTTGTTGAAGAGAAAACTGTGGACGATAAGGGCGGCAGTCAGGAGTTGAAGTTCTCCATCAAAGACAAATATGTCAAGTCATTTGTCGACGGCGACTACAAGACGGAAAAGGCTGTGCAAAAGCTGAAGAGGCAGAGTTTTACTCCTGAAAAGATCCAGGAGTACGAACAGACGGTCAGCACCATCCAGAAGTACCTCAAGGAGAAGAACCTTAGCCCAATTTTGAGAGCCAACTACGTCCGAACGGCCTTCCAGAAGCCTGCCGATGACCGGATTCGCATTGCTATTGACACCAACGTGGCGTTCATCCGGGAAGACACACTTGATCGCAGCCGTCCCTGCCGTGATCCGAACGAGTGGCACCGCCTGGACATTGATGAGAGCGCGATGACATATCCTTTCAAGAACATCAACCAGAGCGAGGTCAACCGTTTCCCGTATGCCCTTCTTGAGATCAAGTTGAAGGAGGACGGTCTGCGAAAGCGACCCACGTGGATCGAGGACTTGATGGCGTCTCATCTGGTTCACTCGACACCACACTTCTCCAAGTTTGTGCATGGTACTGCAGTCCTCTTTGAGGACTATGTCAACAGTTTGCCCTTCTGGCTCAGTGATCTTGAGTCTGATATCCGAAAAGACCCTCAAAAGACTTTCGAGGAAGAAGAGCAGCGACGTGCCCAGCGACATGAGGACGTCATGGCCGTGGGCAGTCTCATTGGGGCGGGCGCAAAGTCAGGATCTTACAAACCTACACAGAGCTCGCCAGTGAGTAAGTCGTATCTAGCGGACCGTATGTCTAGGGATTCAATTACCCAAGCGCTTAACAGACAGTCATCCGGGCCTGCGAACGGAGAAGAGGCCGGAGAGAGCAGTGGCCAACGTCAGGAAGAACAGGAAAGGTCGTACGGGACCCTCTCTTCTGTTATCCCCGGTTTCTCGTTGTCCAAGTACTCTCGGGCTAAACGAGCCTCTCAACAACCACTTCCAGAAGGCGTGGTAGCCCCGACAGAATGGATCAAGAACATGGGTGAGCTCAAGGTTGAGCCCAAGGTTTGGCTTGCCAACGAGCGAACGTTCCTCAAGTGGCAACATATTTGTATCCTTCAGGGTGGCCTGGCTGTTGGCCTGTACACGGCCGCCGGTGAAAACACAATTGCTTCTATTATCGGGCTCTTGTTTGTTCTTATCGCCATATTCGCTGGTGCTTGGGGCTATGCTATGCTGAGAATCCGACGAACCATGATTGTAGAGCGAAGCGGCAAGGATTTCGACAACATGATCGGGCCCATGATTATCAGTGGCTCATTGATGCTTGTGCTTATTCTCAACTTTTTCTTTGCGGTAAGTTTATGTTGATCTTGTTGTGGTTGACTCGAACTAATAGTCTTTGACAGTGGCGAGAGGCTTATGGACGATTTAACGATGGTAAGCATGGTGAGGGAGTGTTTCTGTCGGAAGAACTCAAGTGAACTCCAAGGGGAAAAGGCTGTATGACAGGTGTGTGGTGTATAGTACGGTCTACAAAGTTTGATAGGAACGGCGTTAGATGATACATACCTTTGGTGTTTTACAAAATTAGGTAGTTAAAGAGGGGATTGGCTATCGTTAGCACTAGAAAGTTTGTCAAACAGTTTGAATGCCAGTGCGGAGGCCCTTTATTAAGTGCAAGTGAAAGAAATCCCACAGGCTTCATACATGTTCATATGATGGGGTCTTACTATGTAAAATACGTATGAGCTTATGCCGATGAGTTCTAAGAAGATGTCCAGTCAGAGCATACACGTGCTACTAGACTAATTGATTGGGCATGTATTGTAATTACAAGAATATCTTGTTTACTGTGAGGGTCAATTGAAGATATGCACGAATAAAGCGATATACATATGTAATGCAAAGTGCCTTGCTTACTGCATGCATGTCTTGTCTTTGTCTTGTCTGGGTAAGTTACCTTAGTCTAGGTAGTGGTGGTGTCTTAACTCATCCGCTGCGCGTCCCTCGGCTGTGCAGTGCATCTGATTAAACACCTTCCTTTATCAAAAGTCAATTTCGATAGTTTCTATAGCGACTTTGTTGTCAAAGTTCCCCTCATGCAATTGAACTTTACTGGTCACCGTCTTTATAACGACATATTCAACATCATTACTTTGTACTCCCTTCGTATTCATAGTCTCAATAAATACATGATATCACCCCTGCTTGTCTCGACCGACCACCTCAGTGCTCCACGTATTCAAGCATCGCAAATCTACCGTACAGTACAGCTCTCGTCAAGCCACTAAAAAAAGGGAAAAGGAATAGGCGTGGGGTCCCATCCCCCTGTTGTTGCGCAACGCATTGCCTCAAACGAGGGCGTTCTAACTATTTTTCCATTTCCACAAAGACCAACCTTCTTGCTTGCTCGCTTTCTCTCTCTTCTTCTTCTTCTTCTTCTTCTTCTTCTTCTCTTTGTTTCGCGTTTCAAGAGTGGGGGAATATCGTAAATCATGTGCAACGTCAAACTCGATTGCTAACGAAAACCCTTGTCCATATCTTTATTCTCATTTGCCGATTTTATCCATCGTCAATCAGGCTCTCTCATAGCCTAGACTGCCCTATTATCTTTAAAGTCTAGCTCGGTCCGCGCGCCAGCCGGGCGCCGCGAACACGACTTTGCGACACTCGGCGATTCTACTTGACCTTCAACGCTCGCTCTTAACTTTTTGCGCCTTGCTCGAAAATTCAACTCTTCTCGTCAATATCGACAGTCGCGTTAAACTCGCGCTGCGCCTGATGACATCATGACGGATCAGGGCGAAAAGAAGGGTATCTGGAGCATGCTCCGAAGGGCTAGTTCTAGGAGACACTCATCCAAACCTCCGGTACGTGAATAACAACTGCATTGGCGTCTGCATCTTGTCGGGGCTCGAACTGGGGACTAGTTAGCTCACCTTGAGCACCTCGGTTCAATCAAGCTTGAGCTCTGCCTAGCTGCGTCGCGTATGGAGCTATAGCTATAGCTGCAGCTACAGCTCCGGTTTCGCTCATTTTACGTATTTGACATGTTTACTAACTCTTACTTATCTTGTTCTAGCCCAAAGACCTCGAACCTAGAGAGTATCACCGTCCTCGTCGTGCCAGTAATGGTGACGCGGGCCATTCGCCCTTCCGCCAAAGCATTGGTTCGGCTCCCGATCTTACATACGATAATAACCGCCCCATGACCGCCGAAGACGAGTCTTCCAACATGCGCCGCAGGCAGAGAAGAGGGCAACCCGAACCCGAGCCCGAACCCCGGTCTTCCCCAATAAGGTCCAAGTCCTCTGGTTTTTTGAATAAGGCTCGCATATCCAACGGCCGGCCAGTTCGCCCTCGAGAACCCCCCACAGTAACATGGCCACCTTATGGCATCTCTATCGAAGATGAATTACCTCAGCAACATGCGCTTGAAATCGTCGCTCGCGGTGCTCCCTCGCACCAAGGTCACAAACGGCCTATTGCGCACCAGCCTGACGAATTCTACTCTCTCCATACAACGTCGAGCGGCAACCGAGCTGATGGCAAAGTCTCTGACCACACCGATGTTGCCAACCTACACGATTCTATGACCCAGCTCATGACTTTACGCCTGCTGGGGCACGGTTATGCAGACAAACCATGGGAGACACTCGAGCAACCTAGTTACGCTTTCCACTTTGGTCATTTGCCAGGAACCATCACACTCAATGAATGGGCCTCCCTGTCCAGCAATCTACCGCCTACCGTTGCCCTTCGTGACACTGGCGTCATGCCTCGGACGATGAGTCTGGAGAGTATTTTCGACCGCTTGCAGGAACTACGGCACGGCATTGAGGATGACGACGAGTCTTTACTCTATCGTATTCTATACAAACGGATTCTGAGGGACCCCGATAAGTTTCTCAATCCTCACCGAACTCTCGACAAGCAGATTACCGATCTTATTCTTGTTCTTTCGCGGCCGGGCTGGATCGATTTTAGCAACCCACGGAACCAAGTTGTTACTCGTTTCATCTTTGAAAGAGGTTCAGAGAATCAGGAGCAGTTTCACCAATTCTTTCATCAGCTTCTTCTCAGTCTTGAACTTGAGTTACGAATTCAGTCGGAGCAACACAGTGACTGGGCAAAGGAAAAGTTGACTTCACAAATACCACCTTCAATCCAGTGGAATTTAGCTCTAGCTAGACGTTGGCAGGACTTTGTGCGTGTTGATGACGTGGGCAAGACACCTGAAGAAAGTGAGTATCATTCTGGTCCTGTGTTCAGTGCCATGATTCTAACAACCAGTTTAGTTCTTCTACGATATAAATTGAAGAAACGCCAAATCAGAATGCTAAGGCGCTTTGCTCAAATGATGAGATGGCCCAACCTGACCGATACCCTCGACACTATGAAACAGAAGGATTCCGAATTGGCCTTGGATGAGGTCAGCTCTGCCGCGTTTGCCTTCTTCAGCGGTCTTGTGCTGCCTGGTGTAAGTTTGATCCCCTCACACTTGCGTTAAAGTTGAATGTGGAGGCTGACTGCTATTAGCAAACCTTCCCATTCCTGATAATGAATACTCTTCTGGACCTCGACCCTGATAGTGCAACTGACAACCTCGCGCTTCTCTCGCATATGCATCCTCACTGTGGTTTTCAGTACAAGAACAGTTACACATATTGGTCGGCAAGCTCGATCGTAGGCAAAGTTTTGGCTCCCACGTGCCATGCCGTTGGTGGTTGGATCGGCCCCGCGCGGCCAACAACAGATCTTGAGCCAACTCAGATCGCCCGGATTCGAAGTCGGAAACCAAAACAACGGATAACCCCTCAGAATGTTGAGTCAATGGCAGAGCGTTCTGATCCGCTTGGCCCTGCTGCAGAGACTTATCCAGTAGACGACTATGAACCAGTTGCTCCGGAAGGCGGTCCCGAAGATGCTGTTGATACAGTACGGGTAGAGCTGTTAAGTCTTAAGCCAGCCGAGCGACCTGAAGATACACCTCCAACCACGAAGGTTTCGAAACTATTTGACGCAACAGTGCAGTTTGCCATTGACGGAGTGTCGTGGCCGCTCAAGCTCATGTATGACGTTTCATTCTTAGCAGCGTGGCCGTGTTCCGACGGGCCACACCCGCTCTTCTTTGACTATGTCTATAAATCGATTTGTGTAGATTCCATCATGGAAGTGCGGGACTGGGGAAACCTGTATGGCGGTCCGCAATTGCATAGTGTGCCATCAAGCCCCGGGCCAGGCATGATGCGAGGGCCTTACAAGGACATGTTTAGTCAGAGCTTCAACCACAAGCACGCTGCCTTGAACGGGGCCCTTCAGCCCGGTGGCCCCGATGAGGAAGAAGACGAACACGACGATGAGAAGGTCCTCGTGGTGGAAGCGTTCGGTGTACGCGACAATGAAGTCTTGGCACGAGCTTGGTGCTCACACTGGGGTCTCAGTGCCGTGGTGGCCGACATTGAGAGAACATGGTAAGTCTACTATACGACAGAAACACATTGGGCCAGTTGCTAACAAAGGATGCAGCATGGCATGTGCCATTCGTGAAGCGTACGCGGCAACGCTGACAGTGGTGATCCTGGTAAAGGGCCAGGAGTATCCCAATAATGAGTGATGAATTTATGAATTATGTATATTTATTTGGTCCCACGCCTAGCGATGGGATGTGGGATAGATTGGCGAAAGTGATTCAGGCATGGTCAGGGGAGTTTGTGTTTTGGGCCAGGGAAAACAGCCGGAAGTTAAGAAGGTAGAATTGGATGAGAGCGGTGTGCTGCAGATAATAAACGTTGAGTGAGGGCTGACCTGGCGTGATGTCGGTTGTAGAAAGGGTTCTTGAGCGTACTGCTCGGTCTCGGCATGAAGGTTTCCGTACATCTAGGATAAATACCGTCTCATGTGATATCTACCACTGCATATGCATGTTAGTTGGACGGGTATCAGCTCCTGGGCTGTATGTACTATAAGATAATAATAGCTAGCATTAGGAGAAGAAAAAGGCACACTACAGTACAGTATAGTAGCACGTTTGTAGTTTACTGTATGAAGTGACATTCATGATTGACCGCACAACAAGACATGGCCAAGCAAGTCACAAGATCTCGGTGAATGCTGATCAAGCTCACCATTGGCCAATTGACTACCATGCATATGTATGCATGTACAGTACTGTACAGCAGTATGAGACAGGCATCGCGGATGAGCCGGATCTGGAATCCCGGAGGTCTGGGACAGTTTCAGCATCCCGAGCAAGGTTGTCTGCTGTGCTGCAACGTTGGCCGTCCTAATAAACCGACCCCTCGGGATGAACATTGAGAGGTCATCGGACACCTAAGACTTTTTTCTTTCTTTTTCATTTCTTCTTTTCTCGTGTTTTCTTTTGAGGTGGAACTCCGCTGTCGGCCGAGAGGGCCGGGGGATGATAAAGATAACGCCACATCATATCATTTGTTTCAATTGTGCAGTACAAGTTAATAGACGGCGGTGTGCTTGACTTTGACTTGGGGATGCCGATGATGATGCTTGGGATGAGACTGGACGAGGGGATGATGTGGAGAAGAAATGCATGGGGGTGTCGATCTAGGTGAGCTGTAAGTCAAGTCGATATCTGCTAGGAGAGAGTTGAGTTTGGGGCCAATGACCAGGCAGTCAGTTAAGGTATGAGGAAAGAATTATTTGTTGAGTTTAGTTGAGTAGCATCGTCAACAAGTTCTTTGTGGTTTGATCAAGATGGGGAAGAAGGATGGGGAAGAAGGATGAGGAAGTACTTTACAGCTTTACTCCAATCTTATGATTGGCGACCATATAGTTCTGCATAATCAGACAAGTAATACGGTGATTATCACAAAAAGAAATACTCAATTGTTTCTCTGCCAAGTTGTTTCGTAAATACACCCCTCGGATTATCCATCATGAGTTCTCACAGCAGATCATGGAATCTCTTCCCACTACTAGCTCCCATTGAGGGATGGACTGATGCACCGTTTCTTGAGTGGCTTGACTTTAACTTCTCCACCCTCCCAGGCAACAGCATTTCTTTTGTTCATGAGGCGAAACGGAAAACGGAAAGGACGCTTGCAAGTTGGGGGGGAAGCTTTCTCAGGGCTCCGAGAGTTTCTAGTGGACGGAGGAGAGAGAAACATGAGGAAGAAGGGAGAAGAATGAGGTCTAGTCTTGTATATGGTATGGTTTAAACCGTCACTGGGATAATACCTAGAGGAGTGCAGTTACAGTTGCATTGCATTTGTCTATTCAGCTTCTAGAGCTCTTGGAAGTGCCATATCCTTTCGCCTCCCCCACCCTACAGTGGGCTAGCTTGCAGGTTTTGGTGGGGGTTCACCCCAGTTCACCCCAGGATTATTGTCAAAGCTCCATTGTTTGCCATGATGGAGCTCCCTCTCCCCCATCATGACTGGCTTTATCCCATCGTGAGAGACAGACGAGAAGAGTCCATAATAAAAGTGTCCACGAGCTTATTTCTGTGTTAGTTCCACATCATCTGATCTTTTCAATTGCTGGGTATAAGTATTAACAATAAATAGCTGTAAATACTGTATGCACTACATATATATATATATA
>JABCQV010000648.1:0-11411 GCA_013186375.1 Fusarium aywerte | reverse complement strand
CCCCAGAGATCCCCCATCTTTAAGCTCAACTTAATCAACTTCACAATATCTTTAACACCCAAGGCATAACGGAACACCCTCTTATTACCGCCTGGGACAATATATACACTAAATTTACGCAAACCCCCTACGGCCAATTTAACGCTCCCGACACTTATAAACTTCTTTTTACGTACTGGGCCATCTCACATATATCACCAGCTATAGCCTCATTCATCTATCACCACCGGCTATCCGCTGTTATTTCTGGACTTAGGGGGAACCCTCGCACGTATATCAACACTATAACTACTCTCCTACAAGCACAAGGTTCTTCTGTTATTTATTTTATGCTCGGTAAACAATCAGAAAATCGTCAAGTACTTAGCGCTTTTAACCGCCTAAAAGAAGAAGAGCCTAATATTACGCTTCCTACTTTTTATCAGAGAGTCAAGTTAAGATATCTTAAGCTTTTAAGTGTTTATCATTAGAGAAACGGTATTACTCATGCGACACTTATTCAAAAGACATTTCGTAGATTTAGGTAAGTTATCTCTATTACTCTTATTGTTTTATTATTATAAATATTTTATTATAATTTACTGATTCTATATAGTGCCAATATCTAGGAAACTCAGGCACAAGCTGTGATTTCTTATTGTGGCCCCGCTCCCTAAATTTCCCAAATTGACCAACAAGAAGACATCGAACTTAGTTTGGATCAACTTCCCCCTCTTCCAGATTCTGCACCATCTTCACCCGCCAACTCTCAACTTTCTCTTCCCATTCGTTTATCTTCACCACCACTCCCTCCCTCCGACTCAGAACTCTTTCCTGCAGTTCAACGACGTCTATCCAGTTCACCGGGCGTTACCTCTGCGGAGCAATCCATCATCCTTCCTGCTGTCGACATGGCCTCTGACGATTCTCTCGCTGGTGAACTCCACATCCCGATAAGTTCACCTATTGCTTCGCGTTCGCCCAAGTGTTTCGGTCAAGTTCTTCTCCCCGGCCAAGACTCCAAGCGCAATCGTACTCTTACCCGTCAGTCCAAGACTGTTGTTAGTTCGCTGGAAAAGTTAATCGAGTCTGTCAATCGCACTCTTTCGCCTGGACAGTACTTAAACGATCTTGCTGTCAATGCCTTTATTTACCGTCTGGTAATCAACCGTGCTGGCTTTAGATTTATAGACAGCTTGTTTGCCGAAAGGCTTCATATCAATATATTTGCAGATAAACACACTGTTCTAATTCCCCTCTGCGAGTCTTATCACTGGCGTTTGTACTGTCTCCGTGAGGCTACAACACTTAAGGTTTACGACTCGTTTGTTACTATGGATGAAACTACCACTGAGTCTCTCCGCCTGGCTATCTCTGCCATTCTTGGCAAAAAGATCAATGTCTCTCATGCCAATGTGTAAGTCTACCACTCTATTCTAATAGCCTCATCTAACTCTTCAGTGTATCCAACAGCCCAACCTCTTTGACTGCGGTCTTTACGTTTTGCAAAATGCCCAACAAATCGTGCTCGGCGAAAGCTATCAGGCTGCGTCTACCATACTCTCTTTTGACGCCTGGAGAATTTACATCGGTCACTCTTTGCTAAGTTCAGACGATGCAATGCTTCCCCCATGGGAACCCCCTTTCGATATGCTTCATGGTGCCATAACCGCCTCCCGCCGTTCAATCATCCAGCGTTTCTTAGTGGCTATACCATCTCGGTATAGAGAGTACCATACCTTTGCCATCCATACTGTCAAGTTTGAGATGGAGAAGATGCAAAGTGTCGCTTATAATCTCCACCAACTACACAAGTCTCTTCTCGCTGAAGCCATGGCCGATACAGAAGAGGATTTGATTGCTCGCTGCGATGCACTCGTTGATACGCCTCGATTCCGGGGTATCACCACCCTTCGCCAACTTTGTGCCCAGCGTCAAGACGTCGCTGCTGGAGGAGGCTCTTCTCCTCTCGCGTGGACTGCCTTAGTGCCCATGGCTGATGAGCAGCTTGCGGTCCTGGAGTCGAATCTCACTGCCGCAAGGCATCAGATTGTTCAGAGGGCGAGGGATAGATATGCTCAGTGTGTTGGTGTCGTTGTGTTTTTGCGTTGGTTGAAGCAGAGGTATATGGCTCAGCGGGAGGAGCTGAGTCGGTTGAACATGACGATGGATGCATGGATGATGGGGTGATTGTGTTTTCGATTATGGCTTTACTTATTGTTTTACTTTGGACTTTACTGGTTGTTATTGTTTGTTTTCATGGTTGTGGTCTTTCACTCTGGGGGGGGCACACTTGATTTGAAAAAAGTATTTGCCAAATAGTTCAATGGGCTATATAGTGTATGAGTAAAGACTGGATCTAATGGTACTTTGCAAATGTTCTCTTGCACTTCGTTAAGCTCCATAGTAGAATGATTATTATTGAATGGCTACTAACTGACTGTAAAGCATTAAAGGCATGGCAAACATCTTCAAAAGATATTACTATAAATAGAAGCCCACAGTAGCCTCCTAGAATGTAAACAGAGCAATGTCTGCCTGGAAATATACAAAAATACAAGCTAACGTGCTATAATGAAAGTACCCGGGGAAACTATTCCAGCTGTTTACATATAAAAATATCTATCGTTCTTGATATACTTGAATGGAATAGACCTTGGCGTCAACAGGTTGGGCATCGCCTGCAAGCTGAATGGAGGTCTACTGGGGGAACATGGTGACATCTACATTAGGATCAATTGATAAAGAGTTACTTGATAGACCGTTGAAAAGCCCAAAATATTTCCTGTAATAAACTATTATTCTAGTAGTTCTATAATGGGCAAATTGTAAATATATAGCTATTAGATGCTCTCTATTGAGTATTATCTGTTATAGAAAAAGAGGATAAAGAATCTCAGGACTATTAACGAAATCTTAAGAGACAGGCTCTTACCAATTGTATATTCTGCTTATTGGAGAACTGGGAATATAGCAGAGCCGGCCAATGTGTAATCTGGGCCGGTAGGGAGACAATAGGACTGTGTTTAATTTTTAATTGCCTTAGGGTTTCTAGTTATAGGAACTATTAATTACGAATTGTAAAGTGTTAAGTAGTTTTAGAAAAGGACAACTGAAGATTGAGAGATTTAATATAAAAAGGATTTAAAGGAAACTAATAACTTTAGAATTATATATAAAAACAATAACGAATGAATCTGTAGTTAGAACTATAAGAATGATAAATAACGGTAATGACTGTATCAAGATCCTGAGCCTCCGGTTCAACTACAGTCTTGCACTGATCTTTCCTATCGAATCCCTTTAACCTTCGTCTTCCGCCTGCGTCCTCTTCTCCTTGATCTCCCACTTTTCATCTGGGCTCAGAATCCCCTGTGCCTTAGCGTCCTGAAGTGCCTCATCGATCAATTTCTTCACTTCAATAATACCCGATGCACCAGTGAAGGTCGCAATCGCTGCAATAGAGCCGGCTTCGGCACCATTTCTAGTTGTATAAGTAATTCTTAGTCGACGCCCCGATGTATCGGTAAAGGTGATTTCAAGCCCTTCAAGATATGGGAGCAATGCATCTCGCAGAGACTGTACAAGGAAATTTCGGTTTGCCGCGACGACACCAGCGGTAAATATTACTAGCCAGTCGGCCCAGTCCAGTTCAATCTCAACCAGATCGTTTGTCTCTGGAAGCCGCGATCTTGGCGGTGCGGTAAGCTTGGGATGAGGCGGTATCTCGCTGATCGACCATTTTCCATCTCCAAAATGGAAGCTTGTCCACCACTCAAACTTATGAGTTGACTTGGCTGGATCTGAGACATCTTTCTTGGCTACAGGGCCACGAGTTTCTTTATAGACCTGCCCAGTGTGGATACCGCTTTGAAGCCACCATGTCACAGTCTCCCTTGGCTGATAGGTTGCAGAGCTTTTGGGGGGTAGAACTGCACTATCGATGAACACCGTATCGTATAAACCGGTGCTGGCATTGTATACGCCGACAACAATGTGGATTCCGGGCACGTCGGGATATTTGTACTGGATGTCTCCGACCTTCATCCAACCCTCCTTAGGAGGAGTGGAGGACTTAACCCAGTAACCTTCTGCATCTATATCATATACCTCCCCTTTGTCGCAAGGCTGCCAAAGGCCTCCAATTGTAACGGCAATGCCAGGATCTGGTAGCTTGGCTGTCCAGTTCAAAGCATACTTGACGTCCCACGTGATTTGGACGGAAGGAGCCAGCGCCTGGGATTGCCATATCACATTAGATAATGCCGCCACATCACCTGCCGCAACAGACTTGGCAATTTGAAAGTTCCATTCGTTCTGACGAATCAGCTTTGCATCACCTTGGCCTTCCCACCAAGTGATAGTTCGCTGAGACATAATTGAGGTGGTTTAAACAGGGTTTTAAAAATGGTAAAGAATATTGAAGGTATAGAAGCAAAGACTTCAAATGATCAGGATTTATATGATGAATAATGACCATGCATAACGGGCATATGCGCCTTATTATAGTATTTGATCTTATACATTAACTTATAGTAACCCCTATTCTCTTGTTTATGGAATATCTTTTGTAGTGTCCTTCGGCTTAATCAAGGAAGCAGGAATTGTTTCTACATTCAGCCGCCTTAAAGGTATGTGATAATTTCATAATCTGTCGATTTCGAGAATTATATTGGCTAGTTTGAAATATTCCTTGTAGTGTGGCGAAAGCTAATGAGTTTTAGACTTCAAAGTCTCGTATGATAACTACGCTCTCCTCAACAGTTGCAGCCACAAAGACACTCGTTAAGTTTAGGAGTCGAATACGCCTTCAAGCCTGAAGTACGATAAATGTAGAAACTAAGATTATGGTCGCTAGCATAGTGCTATTGCTAGAGGTGCATAATCGGAAGTGTAAACAGCTATCTATTGACGTCCTCTAGACAAATGGTTATAGTAAGAGATAACATGACTGAAGCCAGAGGGAACTATACGCCTTGAATAAGACTCTTCTTTCTTAACCTAATAACATACTTCACTTTTTAAATTGAACCTCCCAGCGAAGACAATTGATGATTCTCGATTACTTGTCTCTTTTGGATGGAATGTGATTAAATATCCTCTACTTAATTCGTCGCTCTATTTGTTACCCCGCAATTAGACTGTGGTTAATACAATCGAGACTAACATCTAGAGCAGACGTTCCATCCATCACTGGTTAATCCAAACTTAGAATAGTGCGGCTGCCGGTTAATCACGCCTAACGTTTACTAGTATCAGCCAGCCATATTTGAAATTACACCTGATGTCAGTAGACATCAGCCAGCCACACTGAAGATTAATATCCGGATACCATCAAGTTCGTCTACAACAGTGTTCTAGTTCTAAGTCATGAATGTGATACGAGAAAGTATGGTCTTAGCCACAAGCACTGCCTAAGTCACATGCTATACTCAGTATTACAATTTATCGAGAATGGATTAGTTAGTCAAGATGGTTCCAGCCCCAGAAGCTTAGATGACTCAAATCACGCCATATAAATCTCCTCGAAAGTAAGTATCCCGGCTTGTTAACCCCCGGAGTTAAGTCAACGCGGAAGTGGCGGGCTGACATGAGCAATAAGAATGGATTCATGTCGCTGCACGAGACGTATTATATTAATGCGGCTGACTTATCGAAGATGGTGCTAACAAAGCTAGATGTCTGAGATCGATACATATAAAGTCTAAGACAATTCGAGCAATCAGTATTTCAGCTACGCCAAGACGGCCACCGTAAGTTAGTAACTGATGATGTAGAAGAATCTAACTCTTACCGAAATATTATGTATATGCTAGTCAGTACGAAATCATACGTTGACCAAGACATATTCAATATTAGAGTTTCATCATGGGTCGATGTATACATAGCATACGAAGCTGTGTCTTTTCCCTCCAGTAATATGTTTTTTTTGGCAGACTACGATAAGTTACTAAGTGGCAACCACAATTCACATTTCAGTCTCTCGCACATCGGACAAAAGTGGCTGGCTGACACCAGAATATAGTTAGGGGGTCTCTCATGTTGGCGGACGACATAACTACATCCACGAGTAGGAGGAACTTATCACTATGTCAATACCTTACAGCCCATTGGACTGCTCCCAAGTATGCCTTATTTTTATGTATTACTTTTACAACTGTGGCTAGCTGAACCTAGTGGTAACACCAATATATCTCGCAAACATGTGTCTTACCGCAAACAGAAATAGCCCTGTTCCACGACCTACCTCAAAAAGTGCAATGCCGCGCAGCTTTGCCATGATTTCAGACGTACAAAACACGACCTCTATTTGTCGCGTATGCCGGCCTTGGCAAACTGCGTACCTAGCTATATATCTACCCGTATGATGGACAGCAGTAAACATTTACCTTTGATATAATAAAGGCTTAATAAAAACTCAATGGGTTTGTCCGCTATAGCTTCACTGAAGGACGGCCAAGCCGCATACATAATCAAGTCGCCCACTGGAGTGGTTTTGGCATTAGACTAAGCCTTGGCGCTTTTGTTCTTTGTAGCAAACTTGTGGTTGCAAGTACCTCTGTGCTACCTACTGTTGACCAAAGCGTTTGCAAGAAGCTTGCCCTTTAACTTTAGGACAAAGCGGGCTTCTTCTTTACTGCTATCCTATTCCTCCTCGCTTTCATCGTCATGGTCAGTCTCGTTATCTTTAAGAGCTTCATGATTGATTCCATCTTCCCTAGTGTCCTCAGATTTATCATCATAGTCACTAGTCTTATTATCGGAGGTAGTTGCATTGTAATTACCTACCTCCGCAGCTGCAAGCTGCTTAGAATATCCCTTAGTGGTAACGTCTCTAGCTTAATTATACCCGCCAAGTAAGCGAGACCCAGCCCCATCTATAATAGAGTCTTTAGATGCTGTTGATATAGAGGCTCAAGTCTGCAAGAAGGACCAATCTTGCCATTTTGTTTTCGCTAGGATCTTGGAGGCCTGACCTCTACCTGAAAGTAGAGCCTGAACCAGGGGTCGCAAGCAAGAGCAAGAGCCTAAGAACTGAAGAGAATACCATGTGATAGCATCTGTAGTTGGAGAGATTCTTCAGCAAGTAACGGTTCCTTAACAGGAGGTGGCCTGGTAATCCGAAACAAAGAAGAATAACTCCCCACGATAGAAGTTGTGAAGGAATAAAGTCCGTTTATAATTGGATGTGGAAGGACGAACTGTGAAAAGAAGCTCTACAGCAAGGAAAAATAAGTGAAGGCTTGCTTGAGATACCGTCGGTACGCCTCTGACCGAGCAAGGGTCCCCAAGATAAATGTACGGAGAAAGAAGCGTTGGTGGAGATGGAGGTGTAACTGATGGCCTTATTGTCGGTGTTCTTATCTTCTGGCGTATCCCCGAGAGTTATACTGATAATGTTGAGGGGTGCGCGATCGATCTTGTGCTTGATGTTATCAAGTCCACCCTTCATGGAAAGCCGCATTAACCACCAAATGACAATATACTATATAAACGTGAGCTTGAGATACAGTAAGGCAACCTTTTCTATAGGGCTAGGCCTTGTAGCTGTAGAACATCGGAGGTTAGTATTAATATTGCCGGAGGGTGGAATATCTGGCTTGGAAATCTCGAGTTCGATCAGGTAGTGGTCAATAGGTATCTAGTGAGAGAATTATCTAAAGCAGTCACTAAATGTCAGTATAAAGCAAAGAAATAAAGTGTCGATACATAAAGGCAATAGATTCACTATCCTTAACGCCAGCTTCTATAGTTAGTGTCTGAGTGTAGAATGGCCCTATTGGGAAGAGTTAGTAATAGTAGCCTGTTAGACAATGAATATAGGTTTATTAGATAACCGATGGCATCCTTAACGATGCCCGACAGACTTTGCAGGTGGAAGAACATGCCAGAGCTGCCGTTGCTATCTTCTGAGTTGGCCATGGGGAAGTGCTTCACACCAACCTCTGGGATGCTGGATTGCAACTCGGGTTAGGAGACCCTGCACTCTCGGCCGATTGCAGAATCCGTGATGACTACCGATGAGCTGTTATACACAGGAGGCAGCGATGGTCGTATTCGACCGAGGGACAATGTCGACGGCAGTCCGGTGACCATGGTGATTGAGCTTCAGCACTTGGCTTGGTTAACCTTCAGCGGGACAAGGCTGACCCGCTTGAGGGTAAAGCTGTCGGAGGGCAGAGGTTAAAGGGTAGGAATCGCGAGACGGAGAGCTGAAACTGTCCGAGGCTACTGCTAAGAACACAGGTCAATGACCTGAATGACTCGACACCATGAAAGCAACATACCAGGCAGTACAGCCGTCTCCAAGCTTAACGTCATCGCAGGGAGTAGGTCCCTTCCTGGAGACAAGGTCGACGCGCGAGTGTGTAAGGTTTGTCCCGCCTAGGTGTGGTGTAGATTAAGACGATGGAGCTGAGGTTGAAGGATGCGGTTGTTCCAGCGAAGGGGTCGTTTGATGGGATCAAGTGAGAATTTGTAGCGAACGGCCGCTTCATTTGAAAATGCGGGTGGTGTTTGCATAGGATGACATGTTGGAGCTGGACTTGGTGTTGTGTTGGGTGGAGAATGAATTGAGTTTGAAGAGCTGATGTGGAGTCTGGAGGAGAAATGAAGACTTACCTGCTGGTCCAAGACGTGAAAGATAGGCCTAAATGTGAGATATTTAATGCTGAGTGCGGCACGGCTGAGCAGTATCGTGAGCTTGACAGAGCAAGAGTGGGACAAGGTGGAAAGGTAGGCGCGCGTCATTGGAGGGCGACTTGACAAGATTTGCTGTTGCTAGTCCTTTAGATTATTTAGACTTAGAGACTTACTGCTGAGGATAAAGTGGCTTATGGAGTCACAAAATCAGACTGGCTTTTTGGTCGGGGTCTTCCTAAGTAACAATATTATTGAGGACCTGACTTGAGATTGAGATTGACCATTTGCTAGCAGGCTTCTTCGGAGTGACTTCACAATTCTCTTTTACTATCAACTGAAGCTTAAGAAATGCCACGAAGCCTTGGCCGGACGGATCGTCTCAATCTAACGCAGGATAATCAGCACCGTCAATCTGCGTCTGTTCCAACCCCAGAGGGGTACGGCTGTCTCATGGGGACCTTGCCGGGTTGACAACTTGGACAATCATAACGTCGGTGTCAATGGGTACCCTAAATCTAAGCAGCAAGTAGCTCAGTCTGTTTACTCTACAACTGGAATACATACTACTAAGAAGTTCTAAGAGTATTACCTCATTATAGAGCTAAATATATAACTATGCCACTTAAAATATCTTAACCCTAGCTATTACCCTAATATTCAACCCTAACGTATGACACTGAATATTGCCATTAACAGCGCTCTTCCTCATTAGACAAGCGCAGAGCCACATTTTCTATACGGCCGATCATCTTTAATGCCGAACACATCGGTTCAACACAGATCCGCCACGATACTCCTGCTACCAACGCCCACTGACATCTAGAACAACGGCAATCGACACCCCATCCTACACAAAGGTTGTCTTTTCGGCAATAGACAGTCGCGGAATACAAGCACAAATATTCATCTCAGATGAAATTGCATATATTCTATACTTCCTACATAGCATGGCGACTTCACCTCAATAACCTCTCATCGTGTTTCTGCACGAGACATGGATAACACCACCCATAGGTATCCAGAGTCCATCCCCCATTTCCTTGGCGCCTGCATTAGTCAGACATTGCCGTCTTCCAATCCCAAACTACTCAGGGCTCAGCAGTACCACCAAACCCTAGGTGATTTCTACTGTCACGCAACCACTTTGTTTTCTCACTACCTTGAACACTTCGGTTTTTCCACCAAATGATGATTGGGGAAACCTGCACTTGCGTACAGGTCTCCGAGCATTGTTTGGACGAAGACCAATCACAAATTGGGCACTGGATGATCGAGTGAGGCTATAATGGGACATTCGCCGTAGCTCCTCCTTAAGAATTCCCGGCCGCAATCAAGGGAAAGATCAAATACGGAACTTCATTCTGGAAAGCCGGCTGATAATTCGTTATAACGCCCCGATGATGACACGAGATACAGTGTCGCTATAATGGAAACATTATTCCTATCGCCAGTGGTAACCCGTCCCAAGATAAATATAGTGAGAATTATGGGTTAAACCTTCCACAGTCAACAAAATTGAGGGATAACCTCTTCGCTATTAAGTCAGCCCAGGCAACACGTCATTCAAATTTCGCCTACTAATAATGTTGACGGCCCTAGATGGTAGTCTTCTAACCCCCCAGAACTTAGCGATATGTTTCTCAACAAGCTTTAGCATCTTTCGCACAGGAGTGTCTGACTCCGCTGGTCTAGGGTCAAGTCTTTCATCTCCAACGAGTACCATCTAGACCATGTCTTCGGATTAGACACAACAAACGACTTCACAAAGAGCGATCTTAATTCAACAACGACAGATAGCCCCATTCAATGATGAAGTAGTCTAAGAGATCAGTAGTACAGCTCATCTGGAGTATAGTAGATTTACCTGAGTCTCCTCCCCTTAAAGTTAAACCTCAATCTCTATAGCCTCTATTTACTTAACTGTAGGACTAACGAAACCCATCTGAAGATATGAAACAGACCCTTGAGTCATTGTATAGAATTGTGTTTAGCTGAACCTTGTCTATAGAATGCTACGTCGTTCTTGTCGCTTTGTCGTTCAAAGGTCTAACTTGAAGCACAATTGAGTTATTCTAATCTTGCGACAACATTACTCCAATCTGCAAAGATAGAAGTCAACAAAGCTTAAGCTCACGACGTCATCGCAACTTATCGTCAGTTACTAAAATCTGAAACAAACAGCCAAAATGAATCGTTGTCCTGCAGATAAAGGGGACAGCTGGTCGACTAGGCAAACTCAAATTATGTTCCAGGCTTGTGTCACAGCTTTCAAGTAGGGCCAGCCATCCAAACCTGCAAGGTAGACAGTAGCTCATAGCGAGCTTCACTGCATACAATAAGACGATCGGTCTAAGCGGCCCAAGCCAGAGGGTGAAGATCCACGTTCAATTTGGTCGTCTGCGTTACGGCGTGATTCAATTGTGCCGAAAAATGGCAATGTAGTGATGCGCTTGTTATGCCCCGGATTCTACCTTGTAATACATTGACGTTCCGGTGTATTGAATCTTAAACGGAAGTTGTAGCGTCCGGTGTGGCGTCCGGCGTGGCGGGTGGCGTGTCGAGAGTTAGACAGAAACAAAAATGGAAGGAGGCAAGATACAGACCTCAAAAGTGGTCCATACACACCAATGAAAGAGCTGTACACTGTTACCTCCCCATAAAGTGATCCGTACACACCAAATGAGAGACCTGTATCCGTATACTGTCACCTTCCAATCTACCGACCGACAGCCACAGGCTACAGTAGACGCCATAAAGCCACATGCCACACTGTCACTGTCACTGTCACT
>JABCQV010000645.1:0-15862 GCA_013186375.1 Fusarium aywerte | reverse complement strand
ATTTTATAGTATTTAATTTATATATAAATTGATAAAGATATTATATATTAAAGTCATTACGATAAACGAAAGGTGCTGTGCGGTTGGTACGACTGCGCGGTTAGTGGGTCCAATACTCTACGTCACCTTACATTTTCACTCAGTCCACATCATCATTCCAAGCTGTCTTTAACGTTCCACGTCCGACCTTGCCGCAACCTCTCAAGTTCCTGAATATCACTACTAGATCTAAAACTCAACCACAACCTGAGACGACTATATTCTCAACAACTTTCGTGGCTCCCTTGATCTTCCCTTTTGTCAACCCCGCGTCTGGTCTTACCCATCCGTACAACCAGGGTCTAAACGTCAAAGCTCCTTCAGTTACCTGTTATCCCGTCTTCTCAACATGTCGTCGAACGAGAAGATGAGTATTGACAAGGACAAATTGAAGGAAAAGCTCGAGGAGAAACTTGATGTTTCACATTTCGATCCGAACACAGTAATCCGCGGGGCTCAATTGACTCTGGTAGGAGGTGAGTAGTATCTTAGCCTATCCTAGTCCATTATAACCAGAAGACATGTTTTGACTAATGCCTCACATAGCCCATCGTGCACTTCAGAACCCAGCACTTTTTACCACCGATCATTATCGGCAAGCTGCTATTGCGGTAGTAGCTGGTCTTGCCATTAGACTTGTCATCTCTGTACCCGTGAGTCCTACCGGTCGATTAGCAGAAGCTTGTGACAAAACTAACACTGAAACTAGATCGTTGGTATCAAAGTGCTGCTATGGTTCATCTCATTCTTCGTGTCCCTTGACGGGGTAACATGGGATAATACCCTCGTCAACGGCCTCGACTTCGTCGCAGAATATGTCCTTCAAGTGCCCTTCTTCCTCATGGCTCTTATGCGTTATGTAGTGCCAACTCTTGACAACTTGTCAGTTGATCCTCAAGGATTTCCTCCGCCGTTTCTAACCAATCTTCGATAGGTTCATGCAGTCGTTGCAGTGGGTGGATATGACCTATGTTCAAAAGCACAGTGGCGAAAAGCCCTCCGAGCTTCGTGACATGTACTATCCCAATCTCAAGATGTACAGGCCATCAGATGGAAGCACACACTCTGAGAGCACTGCTCAGGCTGTTTCTATGTTTCTCTACCGCTTCCTTCGCAAAGGCGGCATCTCTCTTGCCGTGTACGCCCTCTCGTACACCCCATACATCGGTCGCTTTGTTCTGCCCGCTGCAAGTTTTTACACCTTTAACAATGCCGTGGGCTTAGGACCGGCTTCGGTGATATTTGGTACAGGCATCTTCCTCCCTCGCAAGTACCTTGTTATCTTCCTCCAGAGCTACTTCTCTTCCAGGAGTCTGATGCGAGAATTGTTGGAGCCTTATTTCGCCCGAGTTCACTTTACCAAGCAACAGAAGCGAAACTGGTTCCGCAGCCGAGAGGGAGTGTTGTTCGGCTTTGGTTTAGGCTTCTACATTCTTGTCAAAATTCCTCTTGTTGGTGTGCTCGTCTATGGCATTGCTGAAGCATCGACCGCGTATCTGATCACCAAGATTACCGACCCGCCTCCACCTCCTCAACAGATGAACGAGTTCACCGAGGGGCAGCAGAATTGGTCCAACAAGCATGAATTCTTGAACCTGTCTTTGGCTAATATCGACTCGGTTCACAATCGAGATTCTCTAAAGAAGACGAAATAATCGGGGCGTATTCCGTCTTGGCTGTACTGAGCGAGTTTGAAACAGTTATATGAAAACGCATATGCTGTACTGGTTGTACTGCTAAGCAGAAGCATACTCAACTAGCCAAGCTTCTACAACCAAGCATCACAACTGGCTTCGCTTTATTGTATTCAAAGCCGCAGAGAGACCAAAGCAGAAAGAACAACGCATAGTTGTTACTGCTATCCAACCACATTCACTAATAGACATTCCATGCTTGGGATGGCAGGGTTGCGAAGTTCAAGGCATCTTAATACAAATTGGTGGAAGCCCTCTCTAAAGTGACTTCAAGCCCGCCAAATGCCCTCGGGCTTCCTTGCCTACCAAGTTTCTATGCTAACCAAATGCTGTCATCGGCTATGGCTTCATGATGCATGATAATGAAAGACAAAGCAATATCAATATTTTCAGAGAATTGTTCCTGCTCACCCAAGCTAATACCCATAATATGAGGTCTTGTGTATGTGATTGTAAGCCCATTGGGATCCTAGGCACCAATAAATACTTCGCAATGTCGTAATATACTTGAGCCATCAACGCTCCAACTGAAACATCCTACTCTGGTCAGGCGTCGTGAATGATGGAGAACTTCTGATGAGCGGTGTCGGCGCGATGTTGCCTAACAGCTTTGTCACCCTGCCCGATGAAGTCACAGCCAGACGCATCACATTTGCGCAGAATGTTGTCGCCTTCATCTTGGATTTCACTCAATTCCACGTGGCCCGTCGCCTCTGCGTGTTTCTGTCCTTCGAGCTGGCCACTGCCGATCCAGTCACATCCCGGTACATCGCATCTCAAGATCAGTCCGTCTGTATCGGTGTAGTAATGTGCCTTGTTCAGCTTTTGAACGAGTTCCTCGGTCTTTTTGAGCACTTGATCGTCATCGGTAGGCCAGACAGCTTGGTCAAGCTCAGGCGGCAAAGTAGGAGAATCATAAGGGGTGTCAGAGCAGCTGAACGCAACCCGGTCATAGTGAATACCAGAGTAAAGGAGAATGCAGCGGTCCCGTTTCTCCTCCCCAAACTCGATTTTACTTTGTGTCTAAGTGGCAATCAGTAACAGAACAAGATCAAAGGCAACTACATTAGCTGACCTGGACATCAAAAGTACATATTTGTATGTCGAAAATAGAGGATAGTATGCTGAGCTCGATGCCACCACCCCATCTGTCGGGATCCTGGATGCTGCGACAATATTGGCTGGGTGGGCTACCGAGTACGGCTTCTGAGTATTCTTCTGGATGTTGGAGGATGTAGTCTGCCATCATTCGTCTTAAGCTTTGAGCAGGAATTTGATCTTGCAATGCGCCTCCAAACGCGGTGAACAGGCAGCTATTGTCACTGGGCATCACTCGCAGCACTGTTCGGTGTCAGTATGCATACAGCTAAGCACAAGCATCATGACTTACGAAGGGTACCCTCTCGTTGTGGCCAGGGAACGTTCACATCCTCCGGACTTTCATTCTCCTTCGCTGCTCTGGATTTCATAGTCTGGTGTTGGACAGTCCCAGTCTGGACGGCCTCGCCGGGGGCAGATGATGACTCCTCGGGAACAATGGTGAGTGTTTCACCATGAAGTCCGAGAGATCGAGCACTCTGATCGCCCTGGCTAGCTTCGAGAGATTTCATTGCCATAGGTGGACCGTATTTCACGCCGAAATTGGCGATTCCAGTTTTTGTCCTAAGTTCATTGAAGAGGGCTTCAACAGTAGCATCGTCCGGTAGCTCAAGGATGCCTGTGCCAGCTGGGCCTTTAAATCGAGCACGCATGACGAGATTTCAAGATGCGAGTGGTGGGTATGGTGGTGATAATATCGAGCTTCTCTTCAAGTACCGATTTTGCAAGGATTGATTGCAAGTTTAGACTCTAGATTGGTGGTTGACGAGTGTTGCGATGCGAAGGCGAGGAACCGGAGAGAAGCTCGGGGAGCTTAAGGTGAGTGAGATCTTTGTTCAAAATATGCGCCAAGCAGAAGAAAAACAACGAGTACTTCGGTTATCGATGAGCAAAAGTCAGTTTTATTCAAACATTTTAGTCCCTTTGAACAAGCGAAAAAATCTAAAAGATTGCGTGGATGAATTAATGATAAGCTGGTCAAGAGCATCTCATGTGAGGTTGAGCGGAGAGATTGGCACCTGCCCAGCATTACCCACACACTTCTAACCGATTTAGGAACAGAGTCGCGCGCAAGCACACGCGCCCTCAGTCGCACATAGACTTCCAATAGCAGCTCACCTATACGTACCTTCCCAATCCAGCTTCATCTTTGAACTTTCGCAACACCCGGTGTTGTGGTTTCGCGCTTGAATTGTCCTACCAATGAATTCCTAATGCATAGATAGCCAACAACTTACTCAACAACCCCGCCCTGCAACGAGTTTATCTACGAATCGCGATTAGACCCGAGTGGTCCCACGAGCCCATCATGTCCACTCGGAGGACGAACGCGACAGAAGTGCGCGAATCGATCGAAGCCAAAACAGCCGGCACTGACGTCGAGATGAAGGACGCAATGGACAATGATGTCGATGCCGAAGGCGATCCGGATGTTGATATGGACGCTGAGGGTGATGAGGACGCAGAAGGCGAAGTGGACGACGAAGGACGCCCAGATATGTATCGCTTGATTCATAACTTGTCGACCTATCTTTGTAGTGTTGAAGACGAGTACGCATGCTCCCTACTCCACAGGCGTACAATGGCTGACACTGGATGGTTTATAGTGGCGAGCAACTTGCTGCCGGCTTTCAACGCATTCCCAATCGACGAACATTGCCCGATTACTTCGAAATCATTTCTGAACCTATTGCCTTCAGTACCATCCGTGTATGTCGGCACATATTTCGATCGCCACGGTATCAATAACTTACTGGTTTCATAGGGCAAAACTCAGAAGAAGCAATACAGCTCGTTTGCCGAATTTGTCAAGGACGTTGCGCAAATTTGTCATAACGCTCAGGTCTACAACCGCCCCTCTGCTCCTATATTTGGCGCCGCCGTCCAATTGCGGCAGATCCTTGTCCAGGAGCTTGGAAAGCTGGTGGAAAAGGGCCACATCGTAGCAAGTGATGCGCAACTTCCCGATCTAGGCGAGCTTCCGCCCGCAGAAGAGTCGCCACCAGCGGAAGATGAAGACGAGGAGGACGATGAGGAGGAAGAGGACGATGAGGAAGATGAGGATGAAGATGATGATGACGACTCTGACGATGAAGGCGGACGACGCCGCGGAAGAAGACGGCGTGCATCTGGACGCAAAGATCAAGACAAAGACTACGAAGACGATTCGCATAAGCGAAGGGGGCGACCTCCGAGCGTACTTACTCCAAACGAAGCACGCATTGCTTCAATCTTAAAAGGATTGAGAAAGCCCAGGGATGCTGGAGGTCATCTTCTTATCCATCCTTTCGAGAGGCTACCGGATAAGGCGGCCGTCCCTGATTATTACACGACAATACAGAATCCTATCGCCCTCGACAACATTAAAAAGAAGGCAAAGCGGAAGAAGTATCAAAGCGTCGATCACGTACTCCAAGACCTCAATCTCATGTTTGAAAACGCCAAGAGGTATAACGAGGATGACAGTGAAGTATACAAAGCCGCTGTTGAACTCCAGAAGGAGGCCCACCTCTTAGCAGATCTGGAGAAGGCTAAGTCTGACGATGATTTCAGAGATGAAGACGGCAAGTTGCCTTTAGCAGATATTCAGTATAACGGGCAATCCTGGAAAGTTGGTACGTGCATTACAATATTCCGTGCAACGGCTCGTCTGCGTTGTATACGTGACTAACAGCAGGATAGGCGATTGGGTTCACATTCGAAACCCTAACGATCTGGCAAAACCTACCGTGGCGCAAATCTATCGAACTTGGCAAGATAGAGCCGGTCAAAGATGGATTAATGCCTGTTGGTATTACCGGCCAGAACAAACTGTGCACCGATATGAGAAGCACTTTTATGAGCATGAGGTGGTTAAAACTGGGCAATACCGCGATCACCAGATCGAAGACGTTCTGGATCGTTGCTTTGTTATGTTTGTGACACGTTTCAACAAAGGCCGTCCTCGAGGGTTCCCTCCTGGTAAGGAGATCTATGTATGTGAATCACGCTACAACGAGGAAAAGTTCACGTTCAACAAGATCAAGACGTGGGCGAGCTGCGTGCCGGATGAAGTACGCGATAAGGACTATGAAATGGATCTCTATGATGTACCTCGGCGCATGAAGAAGATTCCAAGTCCCATCAAGCATTTGCTTCGTGAGGACGCAAAGGAAACAGATGAGCTGCCCAAGCCGACATGGGGAAGCCCAAATGCCCCGCCAATAGTTGGAGCAGTGCATCGCCGTCCACGGGAAGTTAATGTAAGTGAAGCATATCCATTTACCTGGTTGTTTGTCTGCCCGCAGCTATATACTTTATTTTTCTGCCGGCTCCCATCAGACTTTTATCAGTGCACAGCGCCTGCCAACATACGCGCACACCTGTATTCAGTCACGCCCGATCCTGAGCAATATTCGTGCCTCAGGCTTACCAACCAATCATTGACGATATTCCCATCGTATGTTTACATGCAACTGACAATAATTCTTTTAGGAATCTCCTCCTCCAGAGCCCACGCCTCCGTCGCAAGTTATATCAGCTGTTCCACTATCTGACGCTAGCGCTGATGCTGGCAGGCGCGCATCAATGTTATCAGTTCCTGGTGCTATGCCCGGCGATCAGTCTGCCCGACACCCTTCGACCTCTTATCCTGGGGGTCCATCGCCCTCGCCGGTTCCATACAACGCTCATATGACACCTCACTTCCAACCGGTGACGCCGGGAGCTCAACCTCAACAGGTTCACCAGACTCCGGTTCCGATTCCACATCCGCCTCATCTTGGTGCTCCGCCTCAAGCGTCTGTACGCCCTGTGCAGTATCAGCACCAGCCTCAACATCAACAGGCAGGGTACACACAAGGCTTCGCCCCTAACTATGGGCAGCCGGTGCCTCCCATGCATCAACAAACCCCGATGGGAAATCACATGGCCCAGGCGTACAACCAAGCACCTACTCCTTCGGTTGCGCGTAGCCCTATGGCTCCTACGCCTGGAATGCCTGTGCAAGGTGGCAATGCGTACAACCCGCCAAGGCCACCAGAGGTTTATACGCTCCCCGATAACATCAATGATGCCCTCCCAGAGGAACTCCGACAGACATTCCAGCATGATAGTGCTGGACGAGTTCTCTTCTTCACTGCTCCACCTCTCGAAAGGTTCCACAAGGGAATTTCGAATGAAAGTGCAGGGCTTGGACACAGCGTCAAGTATCTGGCAGGTCGGAAAGAATGGCTGGCTGAAAGAGAGAAGAAGAGGAAGGAACGCGATGAAAAGCTTGGGGATATGTCCCAGAAAAGACTCGAGAAGGACGTCACGGACGCACGGGAAGCCAGAAAAGAAATCGTTACTCATGCCAATGATGCCATGGCTAAGTGGCTCGAACAATACGACGATGATACTCAAAAGTGGACAACTCAGACTGGCCTCGAAGGTTGGCGCGAGGTGACAAAAGCCAACAAGGAAAAAGGTGCTGCTTGAAACTGGTTAGCGACGACTGGAGAACAAAACATGGGGTAAAGGCGCCTGGGATATCCTATTCGAGATTAAGAAGGCGAAACCAGGTTACGTGCTAAGTGCGAGGATTGGGAGTAATTGGTTCTCTTTATTAATAATTACATATTTTGGGTTGACGTTGAGACTTGGGCGACGCGATCCTTTACCTAGGTCCTTTTGGATGTTTGATAGTCTCTGTATGTCTTATCCTCCAATAGTCTGGTCTCCACATCGATGATGGCCTCGTACGTATCTACTACTGCAATCGCGATAGGTGTTTTGATGGATCGTGTTTGTCTCACTTGTCGACAAGTCGCGCATCATCCCTTCACTGGGGATAAGGCATAATGAGCCTGTGACTCCATGGCCGACGCAGGCGTATTTCACTTCGTAGCATATGACAGTAATTACATGGTTATTGGGAGCGGCTTTCAGCGATCGTGCTGGTTTCAAGTTTTGCGTGTTGTCATGCCTCTGTCATCTCTACCCTGAAGTCATTAGACACAACTTATTTACGTCCATGTCCAAGTTCAAGCATAACCCATTCATACACAGCCCATTGGACGGCATTGACGATGAAGGCTCGGACACTACAGACAGTCAGGCCTCGGAAGAAAACACGGGATCCTCCTTCTCGATACGCTTCCTTTGCGATTTGAAGAGCACCTGCTCGATAGGTACGCGAAGATCCGTTCGATTGCAAAAGGGGTGATGTTTCTACAGGCCCGCCGAGAGTCTGAGCTTGAACCCTCGTCTTAATGACATCAAGAGGAAATATGCTAGCCCATGTTGCTACGCCTGCTAACCCTCCACAAAATAAGACCTTGGCGGCTTCCTGTTGGAATGAGGTTTGCTCGCCAGGCTCAGTGGCTAACCAGCGAGTGCTCAGTTCGTATGACCAGAAGTAAAATCCATAACCTATACTGTCTCGAAAAGCAGTTACAGTTCCGCCAAAGTAGAGCCCTCGAACTCCTCCAGTTCTCCAGATCTGTTTGGTGATAGCCCAGCTTGACATGGGAGGAGAGGCTAGTTGTGCTCTACATTTGATGAGCTCGGTGGGTGTGCTAACGATCCAGGTTGAAAGGCCACCCACAGCACCGGCGATCCATGTGTTCCACAGATTCCCTGATGTCGAGAACATACTGTTTAGTGCGAACTCTGTACGATTGTAGGAAACGAAAAGTAGGGCGTTTAAAGCACCATAGCCGAGAATTGGCGCCGCCGTTCCCGTTGCTAAAGACGTGTATGATCCGAGATAACGAGTGCCGAATGATATGCCCTGGTTGATGGCAGAAGCTGCTGCTGTTGTTCCTGTAGGAATTGAGCAAGGAGGCACACTAGATGCCGGATTGGCTTGCCACGCCTGGCGTCGTACTTTGATCACATCGAGAGGGTTTCCAATGATGATACCAACAGCGCCACTTATATAGCCAGCCCAAAAGTCGGCCGACATGATAAAGTAATTTCTTTACGAATTTGAAGGTGAGAGAAAAGGATCCGAACCCCTTGTGACTTTACGCTGAGCGACAGTAATAGTGCTCAACACACCGAGGTAAACAAGACCCCAAGCCAAACCGAGCCGTGCAAGAGGAAGTCGATTTGCAGTAGCCTGAACATTAATGCGCTGGAACCGAGTGAGATATTGCCAATGAGCAAAATGTCCTGCAACTGTAGCAGTTACGATTCCGGTACGGTGTTGAGCAATTGCAATTTGAAGAGGGGTCGGCCCAAAGGATTCATGTTCGGTAAGGACATCCCCACCGGCCGATCGGCTTTGATCGGGGTTAGAGAGATTAACGCTTGAAGCATGTGTTAGTTGGTACTGTAGTGATCCAGGGTCTTTAAGAGCCGCATATACTGAGAGGGCAGGTGATCAGCGAGGGATTTTGACCTACCCTGACGGCGCTGCAACAAGCGGGTTTTCAGATATCATGCTTGGCTAGATGGAGTAAGACTGAGAATAAGAAGAATCGAAAGGAGAGATGTATGTCTTGCCAACAGCCCATCGTCGGCCGAGTCATGACTTGATTCTTTTCGCTTGGTTACCTAAGCTAGTGGACCTGAAGTTTTCAAGTCCAAGCTTTTTGGCCGTTTCAGGGTCTCGTCTGTTGCTTTGAGGTGAAGTATAAAATTGTTAGTGGCCACTCACGTGATAACGTGTGTCTGCCTGCAGTCCCGTCGCGTCGAGTCACTCATCGCGCTTACCTCCTACCTCTTTCCCACCATCGTTTCTTGTCTGGTGGCAAAGGAATCTTTCAAACTCCAACAACCGCATCCCAAAGTTTCAAACAAAGGGATCTTTCGAAATGGGAGCAGCGTGAGTTCTTATATGTCCTCTAAGTCATCATTGTAGCTTCTAATACATTATCCAGGTCACCCCTTGTGGCAACGCCACTTGCTGGCAAGGACAAGACTCTAGGCAAGCGAACGCCAACGCCCTCTTCAATTGACCGACTTCACAAGCCATTCAAATGTCCCGGAGTTGCTGGAAGAAGTCCAGCTGTGGACCGACCATCTCGCAAACGAAGAAAGGTTGACTATGGTGGTGCCGATGGCGAAGCAGATAACGACAAACCATATTCCAACGACGACAGACTTGCGCTCGCCACTCGAGATATCAACCGATTTCCTGTTTTCCAAGCCAAGGACAAAGGCCTTGTTTTCCGCAAGGCCTTCTCTGTGCCATTGAAGAACAAAGATAGCGCTGCCTATAACCCCAATCGTGCTCCTCCCACTCTCGGTCTTCGACAGGGTGCTGTCTTCGTCGCTAAACCGCTTCATGACCCCAGCGGCGAATTTTCCATTGTGCTATACGATCCAACAGTCGATGACAAGCCAAAAGACACGCCCAAGGCCATCGAGCCGGCTAAGACACAAGGTTCCGAAGAGAAGCTCGATGCGCCCTTGGTCCATAAGAGTCTTGCCGAGATCTTGGGCATTAAGAAGAAAGTGGACGATGAACACCCTCGGGTTCCGGTTGTTATTGATCCGAAACTCGCCAAAATTCTGCGTCCGCATCAAGTCGAAGGTGTCAAGTTCATGTACCGATGTGTTACCGGCCTGATTGACGAGAAAGCCAATGGCTGCATCATGGCCGACGAAATGGGACTGGGAAAGACTCTTCAGTGTATCTCCCTCATGTGGACGCTTCTCAAGCAGTCCCCCGATGCTGGCAAATCAACCATTCAGAAAGCCATCGTTGTTTGTCCTGCGAGTTTGGTCAAGAATTGGGCCAACGAATTGACCAAATGGCTTGGTGCTAATGCTATCAATCCATTCGCCATCGACGGCAAGGCATCGAAAGAAGAGTTGACACGCCAGCTCCGACAGTGGGCAATTGCTAGCGGGCGAGCCGTAACCCGACCGGTTATTATTGTTTCTTACGAAACTCTACGATTGAACGTGGAAGAGCTTAAGCACACTAAGATTGGCCTACTCTTCTGCGACGAGGGCCATCGACTGAAGAATAGCGACAGCAATACCTTCAATGCACTCAACAGTCTCAATGTTACCCGGCGTGTCATTCTTACTGGGACACCCATCCAGAATGATCTGACGGAATATTTTTCACTTACAAGTTTTGCGAACCCCGATCTGCTCGGAACGCGCTTGGAGTTCCGTAAGCGATACGAAATTCCAATTTTGCGAGGTCGAGATGCAGACGCGTCAGAAGCGGATCGTAAGAAGGGTGATGAGTGCACTGCAGCGTTGCTCAGTGTGGTCAACAAATTCTTAATTCGCCGCACGAACGACATTCTTTCGAAATACTTGCCCGTCAAGTATGAACATGTTGTGTTCTGCAATCTTGCGCCTTTCCAGTTCGACCTCTACAACTACTTCATCAAAAGTCCTGAGATTCAGGCCCTTTTGAGAGGTAAGGGAAGTCAGCCTCTCAAGGCTATCAACATTCTCAAGAAGCTTTGTAATCACCCCGATCTGCTGAACATGGCGGAGGATCTACCAGGTTCAGAGAAATGCTACCCTGATGATTATGTCCCTAAAGAAGCCCGTGGTCGTGATCGCGAGGTCAAGTCGTGGTACTCTGGCAAGATGGCCGTGTTGGATCGCATGCTGGCTCGCATCCGGCAAGACACGAATGACAAGATTGTTTTAATCAGCAACTATACTTCGACACTCGATCTTTTTGAGCGACTATGCCGTTCTCGTCAGTACGGAAGTCTTCGTCTTGATGGTACCATGAATGTCAACAAGCGCCAAAAGCTTGTCGATCGGTTCAACGACCCCGAAGGCGATGAATTCGTCTTTTTACTCAGTAGCAAGGCCGGTGGGTGTGGTATCAACCTCATTGGTGCCAACCGTCTCGTTCTTTTCGACCCTGACTGGAACCCTGCGGCTGATCAACAGGCGCTGGCTCGAGTGTGGCGTGATGGACAGAAGAAGGACTGTTTTGTGTATCGCTTCATCGCAACCGGTACCATCGAAGAGAAGATCTTCCAAAGACAATCTCACAAACAGAGCTTGTCTTCCTGTGTCGTGGATTCGGCAGAAGATGTTGAACGACATTTCTCTCTTGACAGTCTGCGCGAGCTGTTTCAGTACCGACCGGACACCAAGAGCGACACTCACGAGACTTTCAAGTGCAAGCGATGCAAGCCCGATGGCAAGCAGTACATTAAGGCGCCAGCCATGTTGTACGGCGACACGAGTACATGGAATCATTTTGTCAATGAGGGGCTGAAGCCCATTCAGGACTTGCTATTAAGGCAAGAATGCGGAGAATCTGAGGTTTCTGCTGTATTCCAGTATATTTCTCACTGAGCTATCTCAGTTGTTTATTATTTATGATTCATGTTCACGAGGCATGCAGGGCGTTGTTATGGATTGTTGGCGTTGAAGGATGCGGTCTGTTTTTCGGAGTTAGACCCAAGGCCAGTCAGTGTATTAGATGATTTGACTTGAAGATGGGTTTGTCGGTCAATCCCTATAGACTATTGAAATGTAAAAAGCGATCCAAGCAATTTGGGTCTTGATTTAATTTATTAGAATTGCGTATATGCCAAACCTTGGCAAGTCGAGAATGGCGTGTGATGCTATGGGGCTGGATGATCGTTGTCCACCAAGAAATTCCTGTGATGTTTTATGAATCAGTCTGCGTAAAGCTCTTGGCAAATTCCTCGATGCTTAGCTGACATGGTGCAGATATACTGCCGGCTGTTTCGTACCATCGCCAACGGAAGACGGAAGATCAAGCACAGTGCTGGTCGTGGGGTGCTTGTTTACGCACTGTCTAGAAACTAGACAAACTTTTGCTCACCAATTCGACGGGAGTCAGTTCGAATACATCAACCTGACGGCACAACCACAAACATTTCACCCGACACTTATTACAAATCACACGCTTACATCACAACTTGCTCAAAAACGACAAAGATGTCTTCTAAACCTACAAACCAGTCTTCTCCTGAATTCACGTCTTACTACCTCCAGCGAGCCACACAAGAGCTTTCAGAGGATCTTGATAAAGTTCGCAACGCTGAAGATTTCAAAGCCGACTCGATTCCATTTCTTGTTCATGCACTGCAGCAGGGTACTGGTCTTTTCTCGCCTGCTGATCAGAAAAGAGTGGTGGCTGAGCCAAAGGGCAAGGAAGGAGATGCGTGAAAACTGCACCCTTTCAATTCAGTCATTTCGGTCGAGCCGGCGAAGATGCTCACTAAAGCATCAAGTTCAAAGATCAAGATGAAAACTTTACTGGCCGCGTCATTGCACCACTTCTTATAACAAGAGCCTGTTGAAGCACAAATACTCCTACTTGGCTGACAGAAGCCAGACCCTCCGTTGGGCGGCACCAATATCATCACAGTACCCATGAGTCCCGGCGACTTCAAGAACAAATAGGGACGTCTGAATCGGTTCAATATTATATCAATTAAAGGCTGTTTCGTAAAGGGTATCTCAAAGCAGAATCACTGCATCAAGCGCGCAATGTAATCAATCCATCTATACATCTTCCCACTCTGGCCTAATCACGGCAGTCCGTCGTATCCTCCTCTTCCAGTGCATGTGTACGCTCATTAATATTCTATTTCGAGATGCGGCGGCGCTCGAGTCGCACAGCCCATCCCTTGATAGCAAGGACGATAACGATCCAGGCCATCAGGAGCCCGACTAGACCCATCGTGATGGTGTACATGAACATGGCGTCGAGACCGTAGTGAATCATTCCGTCGACAGTATCGGTACTCTGGTTCAGGTCAGCTTGTCAGTTTGTATGTGCGAAATATCTCGACTTACGCTAGCCATGAAGATGATTCCTCCAGAGATGAGACCGAAGGCCGCAAGTAGCTCGGTAGGAGGTCGCGATGGGAGAATGGATTTTGGCGGCTTGAGGAACATCAAGACGTATGTGAAGCCTCGAGCGAACGAAGCTCCGAGAAGGAGATTTCCCCACTGCTTGTGAACCATGCTGGACATCATGGTGTGCTGCGTATGTGAGCTCATCATGAGTCCAAGCAGCATGATCACCAGAGCAGGGATTGGGTTCAGCGAAAACTCGTATGTATCAGGGGCCTCTGTCTCGTTCGCTTCTTCGATTGCGTGAGGATGCTTCGGCTCGAGGTCTTCGACAGCTGTGTTCAGGAGATTACGGATGCGGGTTGACTCGATCAGCATGCCACACTTAATATCATGGTTAGTTTTCGCACCGACTCTAAAAGCTCATTCGAGAGCTGGGGAAACTTGAACTCACCAGACCTCCTCCGAGGAAGAGCACAGTGATGGAAATGTGCTCCATATCCTGAGCAGTCCAGGCTCCCCCCCAACCTCCAAGATGCTCCATGAAGATGTTGGTGGAACCATAGAAAAATATCAAGAAGCTCTCGACGAACTCGGCAGAAGGACGCCAATTCTGAGAGCTTTTCTTGGGACGAACGTTCCACGCCCAGCCAAGCTCACCAAAGCTACCAGACCAGCGACCCAGGGTAAAAATGCCCAACCAGAAGAAGACGCCGCCCTTGATCCAATGCGCCAACCCGTTGAAGATTGCGCTTCCCTCCTGTTGGCAGTATGTTAGACTAACGTCCGGTTGTACGTTCTAATAGACAACTTACAAAGAAGCGACCAAAAGTGGCTACTCCAGTAGTGAGCGCGATAAAGCCGAAAGGAAGAATGATGCGATCAACTACTTGGCGCCCAATGTCAAGGTACTTCCATACTCGTGATGCGGTAACCTTGGAGGCATGGCGAGCAAAAGTCCCCTGAGATGTAGGAGAAGACAACGACAGCTCTTCCAAGTCTTCGTCGTCCTCGTATTCTTTGGCAGGGGGCTGTGGAGGCGATTCCATGCCATTGAGTGTAGATACCGAGTCACTCTGGAGGGAAGAAGGGCTGTGGGGCCCATTGCTTCGTCCGCTATCACTGGAAATGCGGTAGGGGCTGTCGTCGTGGTAGCTGTTGTGCGAAAAGCCGGTCTCTCTAGTCGGGACTGGTAGAAAAAAGTGCGATTCTCTGCTGCTTGATTTGCTGTTGTTGCTCTTAAGAACCCCCGCGATATAGCCCACAGCACCTATAAGCACCTGGGCGCAGGCAACCCAGGTCACTATCCAACCAATCTTGTGATGCGCATTGTTAGGATACAAGTCTGGGGTCTGAGAGTTGTAAATGACGCCGAGGATAATACCCAAGGCATTGGAAGCTAGGAATACGAATTGCGCAGGCAGCGTAAAGCGAGAACGTGCCAGTGAGAGCATGACAGCTGAGATGCATGTAAGTCGATGCGCCAAACAGATAGAGGAGCAATTGGCTAAAGGAAACTTACCAACTGGTAGGATGAATACCCAAGAAAGAACCATCAAAACAATATGTGTGTAGATAACTCCAGAATGTTGGGTATGAGCAAAGTAGGTATCAGGGTAGTCTTGGTGTTTGGGCGGTTGCGTTGTGTTGCTGCCATGGCCCATGCCCATTTCCATCTTCATATGATCCATACTGTCGCCGTCGCCGTGCGCAACAACGACAGGTAAGAGTGCTACAAGCAATGCGCTTGAAAGACGCGATATCGATTTTTTATAAATCATCTTGAATATATACAAGACTTTTGTTTGTAGAGTCGAGTCTAGTCGAAACGGGCGTCGTAAGTAGTAATTATAATATGTACAGCTAGAAACAAACGGGAACAACAGGAACCAATGTTATATATAATCATGCGATCAAACCGAAGAATAGAACCAAAAATGTTTCAAGGAGCCTTGACATGGCATTGATTTAAAACATGACATGGAAACCCGTCCACGGTATTCTGGCATGGGGGCCGAGCGGCCGAAAAAGGTGGGCGTATACCCATCCGAATGCATCGAACAAGCCAAGAAGGGATAGACACACAGTAGCTCGTCTAACACCATCCGAGGGTTCCGAATTGCTTCATCTCGTCATAGTAAAGAGAAAAACAACAAAGAACGAAATAGAAGAAAAAAAATGCGGTAAGCAGCCGCGGTAACTTTGGTGGGGGGATCAAACGGGGCCGGCCGGTGGGGAGGGGATACCATTTGTAGGTACCTAAGTTAGGTACCTAGGTAGTGACTCAAGTGGTAAGGTTACTG